>JARKHS020034509.1:0-34203 GCA_030143305.2 Amblyomma americanum
GCCAACGAAAGCCGGTGAAGTCGTGAAGGTGACGCGGGTCATCATACAGGTATTCTGTATCTGAAGAGTGCGCTAGGATGATAGCTACCAAGCTCGGAAAGGAGAGTGTTAACGCCCTTATATCCCTTTTAAGAAGACGCATGCTCAAGGGCCGCAGCCCTAGTTCACAGATTGCAGTGTGCAGCTCTCGGAAGGCCGGCGTACCTGACAGCAGACAAGAAGTGTGGCAGCCGGTTAAGGCAGAGAAGCTGAAATTCTTGTTAGCGAGAGGCAAATTGCGTGGAGTCGATGGAGCGACAGTAAACAAACGTCATAGCTGAAAACATATCTGCTGTTCAGTAGTGGTCTGGCAGCACAGCAGGTGCAGTGAGGAGTCAATGTCCGCGATGACAAATGGAGCACCGAATTTCGTGGGACTTCAGAGCGCGGATGGACTCAGTTGGCTGCCAGTAATATCATCCCGCGCACATGCGTGAGGGACGAAAATATGGTCCGAGTGAGTTGTTCAGAGGATGGTGTGGTTGTAGTGCTAATGTACACGCGGGAATAGCCTTAAAGTTGCCTATTGTCAACTGCTGCCTGAGACACTGATCTGAATGATTACTGTTTATGGGGGGATTTAACGTCCCAAAGCGACTCAGGCTATGAGGGACGCCGTAGTGAAGGGCTCCGGAAATTTCGACCACCTGGGGTTCTTTTACGTGCACTGACATCGCACAGCACACGGGCCTCTAGAATTTCGCCTCCATCGAAATTCGACCGTTGCGGCCGGGATCGAACCCGCGTCTCTCGGGCCGGCAGCTGAGCGCCATAACCACTCAGCCACCGCGGCGCCTGATCAGAATGATTACGTCTCCACCACTGTTCCATAAGGCTAGTGTCCTTTTAAACCTCAAGAGTGTTTTTGACCCTGATCGTCGCTCAGTTCCGGAGCCGTCAGGGTACACGATGCGAGAAACGTCCTTCAACGGAACGTTCATTCTCCTCAGGCAGGCTAGGAGCTGTCATCGCAGCTAACAAAACCTCGCTGTCGCAAACGCGCCACACGAAGACCTTCCCGATCGCCTGCGGCGTATTACTGTCTTTAATCTCGGCGAAAAGAAGCCTGATGTGAAATGAGGTTAATCGCTACATCATGAGAATCAGTCTACGCCATTAGCCCTGTTTACATGAACCCGATAGCGTCGGGTCGATTCGGGGGTCGGGTTGAGCATGGTCAATCCAACTCAACGACTGCGTGTTTACATGAACTCGATTTTAGCGATTCGAGACCGGTTCAGCTGTAGGGACTCCAAGCGTCGAGCAAGCAGTAGCAGCCTCCAGGATTGAGGCACGCCATCACTGTATCGGAGGTGCGACGGCGCACGTGGAAAGCAAGTTGGCATTTATCCCCTTTCCTTTCAATAACCCTACTTTTCGACCCAACAGCGTTTACAAGGACATCGGTTCGGGGTCGAGTTGAGTGACCTACCCCTTGCGGCGGAATTGACTGGACCCGAAACGCCGACTCCCGGCTCGGCGTGCGTACCAGTACCGGTTTTCAAACAACCAGGCGTGTGGGTTCATGTAAGCGCCGGCCGCTATCGGCTCGAGGCCCTCCTGTGAGGAATATTTGCAGCTTCATTCTTGACTTGTATCGACATCTGGGTCACTGCGCTCCTGCGCTGGGCAAGAAACAATGCTGTTCTCCCACACTCTCCTGAATAGGGAGCCCCCATCCTGTGTTTTGGCACTAACAATGCCTTATTGTGTGGCTGCCGGGAGAGGAAAGGGGGGGCACTTTTGGGTGTGTCCTTGCATTCCACTTCCTTTCAGCACCAAGAGCTCGAGCAAAAAAGAAACGCAGAAATCCTTTCCGAATACAGCCCAAGCAAGAAAAAGGAAAGATCTCAGGTCCGTCCAAGTTCTGAGTAAAAACCTGCGTGCACGAACACAGACAACCAAGAGGCTGGTGGTAAAGTATAGTAGCGACAAATATTCTGACGCCAGATAGAGCCACGTCGCGCTACTTAAATTGGGCGCGAATTTCAAATCACCGCAGAAAATACATACACAATTTTCAGAGCCTGTAAAACGCAAATGCTACTCTCAATATGAATGAAAATTGCGGCTTGACAATCAAGAAAGAAAAAGGGAGGAAATGTTGCGGACGGAATTCTGATATTTAGCTTAGTTTTTTCGCGAAATGACATGAAAGAGCGACATATTTGAAAGTGCAATTTTTCTGGATATTTACCTCCGATTTGTAAAAAAATGAAACTTAAAAAATATTATATGTCTGCAACATTTCTTCCACTCATTAAAGAAGAAAACGCTACCAATCACCTCATGAAAATCGAGCCATTTTTAGACACGCTACAGCTTCTGAAAGTTCCCATGCATTTCCGATGGACACTGTCACCAGAAGTCAGGGGCGTCAAGCGCTGCACACACGAAGGCGATCCTGGCCCCCGACTTAAAAGGTGTGTTCGATTACTTGTCCCACGACTTGATCCTTCACAACCTCGCCTTTTCAAGCGATAGCTACATTACGGTAGCATTTCGAGCCTTCGGCGTGGCTGCGCCGCCACGCTGTCACGTGGTGCGGAGCAGCTGCCGGCGGCGCGCTGCCGTGGCTTATCACGTGGTTCGTCACCTGGCTGGTCATGTGACCTGTCACGTGGTGCGGGGCAGCTGCTGCTGCTGCTGGCGGCGCGCCGGCGAATCCGAGCTGCCACAGATGTGCGCATGCGCCGTGTCAAGTGGGACGAAGATGAAGAATGAACGCCCAGCGAAACGGAGCTTCGAAATACTGACTTCGCAATTCAACTGATGAAGTTCCACCCGGCCAGCTTGGGGAAATGTGGGGGACACTGGAGAGGTACAAAAAAGCGTTAACAATCATATGCTATTTATTACTCTTGCAATTAATACACACAGAGCGGGCCAGCTAGCTACACAACATAAACGAGGCATTCCTTGGAAATAGAAGGCTACGTAAGAAGGGTTTCCGACTTACCGGCTGGGGCAGGGGCGCGACTTCTGAAATATTGGCGGCGAACATTTTTATGCGCCGACAATGGCGGCTGGGATTTCCCGCGCGCGCCGCATTCTTGGGGCAAAGCCATTCCCTAGCATTTGCTGGGGAAGGTGACGAGAGCGCGCTTTTGCTGCGCTCGCTTCGCTGCCTGCAACCAGAAGTCCAGCGGCAAGGTACGACGGTTGTCCGTGCGCCTGCCGCGGAAAATGACGACAGCGTGCGGCTGCAACCGCTCCTAACGCTGTGCGGATCTCGAAGAGAACCTCTCCGGTTTCACGGAATTTCGCGTAACCTTCGAGGTGGCGCTCCCGTCGCTGTTTCCACTTCCCCCATGAGGAAGACTTTCCTAATCGCCCAGCCGGTGCTGTACTGACGCACGATGGTCAGGGACGAAACAGGTTCTCCTCAAGCTGTAGCTATCGCGCCACTGAAGGTTTAACCAGAGCTAAACCACCGCTAATTTTTCCCGCTGCGGTCCACGAACGTACAATACGTCAGCGTTTTCCTCGCAGACTAAACCGCCACCATTGGCCTAGGGGATTTATGTTCGAACACGAGCCGGCTTACGTACCGCACGCCCTACCACACATTGATTCGCATAAAAATGAAGCGCTTAAGCGCTCTCCTCCGACTGGCATTCAAAACGGCGACGGGACTTCCATCACACGACTCAACACAATGCCTGCTCCAACTAGGCATCCACAATTCAATCGAAGAACGGACCGAAGAACAGCGCGCCGGCCAGCTTGTCCGGCTGCAAAGCACGCGCACAGTCAGAGCCCTCCTCGACCGCCTTAGGTACCCAGCATTTAATTCCTCTCCGCCGCCCGACTCAGCGCCCATGACGCCCGCGATCCGTGCGAAGGAAGAGATGGCACCAATTCCACGCAACATGCATCCCGCTCATCACAGAGGCAGAAGACAGGTCAGAGTGTGCAAGCGCTGACGCGCTCCGTCGGAAACGATCCGTCCACGCTTTATACTGATGCCGCCAGCTACTCCGACCAGCCGGCTATGTGCATGGCGGTCACGAACGAGGACAGACACGCACAAGCTGCCGCATCGATCGCCTTGAATCAGAGCCAGTTGGCGGAAGAGGGAGCCATCGGCTATACTACAAGCCGCATCACGGCCACATGATGGCGGGAGCAGCAATAAATGTCGTCACCAACTCACAGGCCGCCTGCCAGGCGTATGTATCCGGACTGCTCACTCCCCAAGCAAAGCACACACCGGAGAATCTCCCTGATGCCAGCTCTTTCCCCATGGTACGCATCGCCTGGGCTCCAGGCCTCGCGTCCCTTTCTAGCAACGAGCGCGTATACCTGCGCTCGCCCGAGAACTTACAGGCCAGGCAGCAGGCCTCAACGACACTCACATACTCAAACTCACTCACTCCTCAGAGAGGAGTTAGACTCACATACTCGAGTCGAACTCACACACATTCACACATAGTTCACACATATTCGACTCACATACTCGAATTGACCATTTGCGGAAAAGTTTCTGCGCATGCGCGGTGAAAGCACAGCTAGCGCCCTCTGTAGGCGATTTGGTTTTGGTTGGAAAACATGAGCTGGCCGTGCATTCCAGCGCTGTAGTGCGGCGACAGATGTGAGCTGTAACTGCCACGTAACTGTCATGTAACTTCAACGCGTTTCTAACTAAACTGACCACGCGTTTTGCAACAGCGATACTTGGACGTCATAAAAGCCGCTACGAGATACAACGCGCAAAAGACGAAGCCGTTAATGGAGCCAGCAATTCGCGCATCGAGCACGTTTCGAAACGACTGTTCCTGCTACATTTCGCGCTTGCTCCCAAGTGCGCACAGCTCGGTCGTTCTAGAAGAGTTTTGCCATCGACGCACGTGCGTATTCGCTGACAGCCAAATTATTTGTACTAGTATGAACGTTCATAAATGCTACAATGTCAAGCTGTGCTATCTCAACAGCGAAGCACGCGTCAGAGCGCAACCTCGCCCATATCCGCGCATTCCAACGCTCCAGCGGCCTGTTAGAACGCAAAGCAATGCTCTATCGTATCAGCACGAGCCGTGGTTGAGATGGTGCAACGGGTCGTTTACTGATCAGTTAAGTGTGGCCTGCGGCAAAAGGTGCTGCATGAAGTTAGCAGAAACTCTTGCCCTATCGAGGAAGCGCGAACATAAATGGGCATTAGGAAAGTGCATTTCATTATGCTGTTACACTCGCCCGCAGATAGGCGCACATTCATTAACACTTTCACTTGGTCATTCGGCGTTCCGGTGAGGTAGTAGACTGCAGGTTCAGCCACACATGGTCGTTTTTCAGGCTAGAACTCGAAAACTCTTCGCCCCACCCCGTTTCTAAAAACGGAAATGGGGTGTTCTCCTCCTCCATGATCCTCTTTCGTTAGCAAACGCATGCTTCCGGCGAAGAAACAACGCTAAAACAAGAAAACAAGCGCACGTGAACAGCTGAAATCTACCTTTGCACACGCCTGCTCGAGAACCCCTTTCCAACCAAAAGTGCCACTGGAGCTTCCCTGTTTGCACGGCAGGCGGCGCTCGCTTTTCCGCAAGTGGTCCATTCTGCAGACTACAACCAGGTAACAGTGAAGAACACTTCCACCGCCGCACTCATCCCTATCAAGGGCGGACGCCCCGGCATGGCGCAAGCTCCAGTGGAACTCCTTCCGAACCTCCACCACAAGCACACCTTCTTCCCGGCACAATAACCCTCTCACTGTCCTTTATGCGACAGCGCCCAACCCATTCTATGCAACTCCATGCGGGAGTGCCCTAACCCCCCTCCCCCCCCTCATCACCTCACCACTACCTCCTCATGGGAAGCTGCTTTATCCAGCTCTAGCGTGCGCGATCAGCAGCGGCTGATTGCGCGGGCCCGCAGGATAGCAGAAGCTATCGCGCAGTCCTGGACTGAGGACCCCGCCCACGAAGACCATTCTCCCAGTCGCCTTTTCTAAATAAACTTTTCTTCACCTCCTCCTTCATACTAGGCATAAAAACACGGGCACGCTAAAATGAAATGGTTCATATCATCTACAACATAACAATTGACGCACATAAGTGAGTATGATAAATTTTGGGCATCCATGCCGGCGTAAAGGCAGACTTCGTGAGCAAGCGATACAATAAAGTATAGCTCTGTCGCACAAGCCTCGTATAACCCAAGGGAGGTGCAGAGGCGACCGATTATTGAAATGCCGAAAAGTGATGCCCCACTTTACTCGTGAACAACTTTGTTTTGCGACACTACAGTAGAGGCTAGGCTGGGAAGGGAAGGTGAGGGGCCTTTGTCCCCGTGCGGTGGGGAGTGGGCTGCTCAGCAATAGCGACCTTGCATCGTCTCTCCAACCTCCCGCATTTCACCCCTCCGCACCCATAGCCCGGAAAACGAAAAACCCGCACCCCACGGCACGGAGACAAAAGCTCGTCCCTCACTCTTTCCGTTATCCCCGAGTATGGCTGCGTTGCGAAGTTCTCGCCCTTTGAGACAGCCACTGAAGATGGGTATGACCGAGTTTCTAGGGCAAGAAAGCCTCCCGCTGTGTTACCCGCGGCTCCAACGTGAGATGGTAGCCACTAGAAGCAGACTAAATATTTTGAACTGTCATGAATCAGGTTAGAGACCAGAGGGAAATTTTACCAAAGATGGTGCCTAGTTGCAGGCGCTCTAGAGCGTACTTGGAGTCATACAGTATGACTACACTGTGCACTCCGCGGCTGGCAGAATAGACTGACGTTTAAGCGACTTCGCCACTGCCAATGATTCCTGCAGCAACTTCGCCAAGTGGGCCAGTTGATAATTCATTTTCACAGCGCAAAAAGCGATAGATCAAAGAAGGCGACAGAGAGAGCGCATATACCTTTATCCTTATGTGTCTTGTTCCTCCTTTTTTTCGCGCTGTTACCAAGTTAAAACATCAAATGACACATACCCACAACGCATGGAGTCTGTGCCTTATATCGGCGCAAGTATTTTGGGTAATCAGGGAGTAAATGGTTTGGAAAAGAAGAGGAAGAGGCAAACGCGCGAATGAGAAAAAGTCTTGTAGGCACAGAATAACTCCCCAATGCGGGTATGCGACATATTTTGTAAGGCTAACAACAACAGAGGGGAATGCTTCTCAATAGCAAGCGACATTATACAAAGTGCGCGGAGTTGGTGCGTAAAAAAGGAAGGCTAGATGGAGCAAAAGAAATTTGTTTCAGTGACGAACCTTGAATGTTACAACTGCTTTAGAAAATAGAAGTTTTCCCCCTTCAGACAAGCGTGCGTTAGAATTCTTTTTGTAGTAAAAACGCAGATCGCCCAGTGGTGTCCGTTGCAAACCAACGACGACTGCGCCTTGAAGCGGACGTCTGAAACTTTTCTCCGCGTCACCGGGTCGATTTAGAAGTCAGAAGTCAGCTCATCTAAGTGCAACCCTACAGAGTTTGCATGCATCTTGCCAACGCGTTGAAGACGCTTGCCGTCGGCGCGGAAAATGCCGAGAAAAAAATTTTTCAAGAAGGAATCAATCACTTGCACAACCGCGAATATAGGTGACAAATCATTTCTCGCGTAACTTGAATCCACGTGCTTACATCCTTTCTCTGCGGCCGCCTTTGCAGTGAGCGACGTCAAAAGCGGCAGAACGAATGCGTGTGGCGAACTCCAGCCGCCGCTATTGACAGCACTGATACTGCCATTGATATCGCCTCCAGTTTAGCATGCTGTAGTCGATTGCAGCAGAGTGGCCGCTGGCTGAGGGATGCGATACGACAATAGACACTGCTTTTGCATAACATCTCCGATGGCCCAGATGATGCGAATCTCGTTAAGCTGTCGCGAAGCAAGTGGTACTGCTCCTTTTGCTTGCTTTTTGTTCGCCTTCTAGGGATTTTACAGGGCGGAATACTAATATTCGCAAGAACACATGACCTCCGGCAGTACGTTCGTCGGTATAGTGCTTCATTTCACCGCAGTATAAGCATTCCCCCTTCTCCGCTGATAAAAATCAGTGGCCATTCGATAAGAGTTCGGTGTTGCTTGAACAAACGCGATATTTTCACCGGCACGAACAGGAAATGCCACGAAAAAACAGGACCCTGAGTGGGAGAGAACACACCGCGCGTGCATGTTTTTCCTTTCGAAATCCTTTTTTTCGCGATATTTCTTTCTAGAGCGACCATGTACCAGCCGGCCTAAGTAGCCACATTTCGTCGGCACTCTCAGCAACGCAATGAAGACAAAACACAGACTGGCTGGAGAATTCTGCATTTCTGCGGCAGCTCATTATCAGCCCCGTTCGGGCATATTATACACAGTCAATAATGGGGCACAAAAAAAATGCACCATCAACAATGACACCATCCCCATCGGGCCGATCATGGGTGGTGGTAGGCACTTCTCGGTAGTGTCGCTGCGAGAAATACTTCGACAGATTTACCATTGACGCCTCAAGGCGCAGTCCTATATGTCGGGTCAAAAGCGTCGTGAATAGCAACGGCGTATCGTTCATTCGTATCAGCGTGAGGCCGCCCCCTCACTAGTCCTTCCATTGGTCGTGCCGGACACGTAACGGCGACGCCAGCGTGGCATGCGGTAGCGTGGCATGTCCAGCTCTCGGCATAGGTCCCGCAGTGACCCCGCTGAAACCCGGACGTCCCGCTAGGCAAAGGACCTCGGTAGCAGCGACTAGCTCATGCTGCGTGCTTTGGTGCGAGAGTTCTTCCGCTTCTTTTTCGATGACACCGAAGCCACTGCAGATGGTAGACGCCCAGCTGGCCCACCAGGACAACTGGAGGACTGCGGGCAGAGGCCAGGACGGGACCAGCAGGAGGTGCCCATGTTCTTCGTCGTCTCGCTTGACGACACGGAGGCAGGATAACCCATGCACGCGCTCCAAGGGCGTCGTCAGCGAGGCTTTTGGCATTAACCTGCATGATGTTTCGCAGAAGGTTAGCGAGGTCTGCCACATCATCGACGATATGAAGACCGGGCAGCACTCCAGGTGTCTGCACAGGGTAGTCTGCAGAGCTATGGAGGACTCGACCAGAGTCCTGGACGAGCCCATGACGCACGTCCGCGAGCAGTTCTGCCTCTTCGTGACAGCGATAGCCGGGTGGTAGTGCGTCCAAAGTGTGTGGAGCCAGGCTGGACAGTCCAGCGACAGCGTGGTGGGGAACCAGAAGCACAAGCTGGTCGCCTTGATCGAGACGACCGGAGCCGTGAGAAACCAGTAGCATCGTGCGCTGGGCGCGGAAGGCGATGACATTGTGCCCAGCGTTGACTCCAGGCTCGTCCATATGGTAATGCCGACCGTCGTGCTCTGTATCGTGAGACATCTCGCATTGGGAATGCAGAGGAATGGGAACCTTCTTCAGCGCGAAATTGCCAAGGTGTTCCAGGGATTGCATGAGACGCAGAACGCTCACCAGTGCGCCGTAGAGAAGAGGAACGCTTCCTGCCTCGGTGCGGGGAGCCCATATATCGCCGAAGTCAACCAGCCGCTCGCTTCCCAGCAACCGCTCATACAGTACGAAGGAGCAGCTCCGTGTCGACGCTAATTGCAGCAGCTGAAGCCTGTAGGGGCAGTTGTGCGTCATCGCAGCAGGGTGCACAGCAACAAGGTCTATGGACCAGGACCGCTCCGGGTGTTGTAACAATTGTAGGCCCACGCGCCGTACCCGGATCCAGCCGGAAGTTGTCCTCTGCTGCAAGTTGTCACCCGCGAAGACCACCTGCGCCGCCAGTTTCGTTGAAGAGCGCGCTGAAATGCCGATCGTGTAGCGGGAGACGGGGAGACAGCAGGGAGTCGCTGAATTGTCCACTACAGCAGCAAGGACGCAGACCTTGGAGATCAGGTGCGATTCGAAGCCGGAAAAGCACGTTCGCCTGGTGGCCAGCGCCGAACGAGGACACGTGTGGCGCGTGGTGCGCAAGCATGTAACGAGCTCCCTTAGTCCTTCTCTTCGTTGGGATTCCCTGAAAGGTCGGCCGGATGCCAATTCTTGCTCTCGGGAGGCGATGGTTTCTCATAGGCTGCCTTCTCATTTCCTTTTTGTGCCAGTTGTACTTTTGGCTCCAAATTTTGTGCCAGCCAAGGCTTGGCCACCCCGCGAACATCCGCGGAGAAAAGGAACACCCCGAACCCGACTCGATCCTTTTTTTGCCAAGCCGCCGCGGTGGCTGAGTGGTTATGGCGCTCGGCTGCTGGCCCGAAAGACGCGGGTTCGATCCCGGCCGCGGCGGTCGAATTTCGATGGAGGCGAAATTCTAGAGGCCCGTGTCCTGTGCGATGTCAGTGCACGGTAAAGAACCCCAGGTGGTCGAAATTTCTGGCGCCCTTCACTACGGCCTCCCGCATAGCCAGAGTGGCTTTGGGACGTTAAACCCCATAAACCATAAACCAAACCTTTATAGCCAGTTCACTACAAAGCTCGCTACTCGCTATACTGTCCTGCACTGTAAAAACAAACCGTCATTTTGACGGCCACTTTTTTATCTATTTTGACGAGCCGCCGGCGTCAAACGGGAAAGACGGAGACTTCGCCGTGAACGAGCGGGCGAGGAGAAAGAGACGGAGAGCGCAACACAAAACGAGAAACTCTATTGGCTGGCGCGTAGGGGTACGTCATGTGAGACGTCGCTCAACGCGCGCTTCCGGCCCCCGCTGTCAAGGAAGGAGTCCGGTTGTCGTGGTTCCCTCTCGCTTTTCTTTGTGCGCGCTGCTTCTGCCCGGGTGTGCGGTGTGCTTTTTGCGCCATTTTGCCTTTTTGTGTGCGACGCGTTTGAAGGCCGCGAAGACGCAATCAAGGAACGTATGGGCTGCAGCCGAAAATCAACTGCAGCGGGTAGAGGTAAGTGTTCTGCTTATATGCTTCGTTCGTGCAGTACGCGTTCTGTGAGGCACATAGCTACGAGGAGCACGCTAGTTCTCACGCGTAATGTATGGACCTCCTGCATGTTTGTAAACAAACGAGGTGGCGCTGCAGTCGCTAGCGAGCTCGTGGTAGGCAAAAGGTCGGGGAGTGGCGTCGCGGATAGGTGTTGAGCGCGGGTTTTCAAGGCTTGTAGGCGCGTTTCCAGTTTCTGCGAATCATAGCAATGGTCGATGCTTCCAACTTAGTAATTTGTTGAAGTACACGAGCTCGCGTCGGCCACGTGCGGCCTATAAAGAGGAATAGTTTTTCACTGTATTGTATATATGGTTAGTAGTAGACATGTAGAAAGCGTTCCTGCCGTTTATTTATGCGCTAGGCATTGAATAAAGCAAGTTTTGACACTCTGCACTAGCCGGAATGATTTTACTTCTGGACAATAGTGAGGGGAAGTGCTGGCGTCGTTTCGTCGGAGCAGACATGCGCTCATCGTCTGCTGACATACGTATGTACGTGTCGCGCTGTGCGAAAAGTGGGGACAGCGTCGTGTCCCTGGTCTCCTGTCTCGTTTACGCTGTTTTTAGCCACATGACCACGCACCAGCCAGGCCGACTTGTCCTCTTGTTAAGCTGGTCGATTTGGTGAAAATTTTTGATTTCTAGAATTATTTTCTTTCCTAGCCCTGAAGTCTGGTTTCGTGACGAAAAATTATAGCAAAATATTAAGTACAAATTTATAAATTACGCTTTTTAGAAGTGTGGTCATCAAAAATTGTGAGGTAACTTCTTTGATTACAGTGCCGCATTTCTTTGACCAAAGAGAAAGCAAAGATGCCATAAACGAGGGAATAAACTTTAAGGTTCGTTTTGTGACCTCTCACATTTTCTGCGACTGGATCACTCACCTTCGTAATTCGCATGAAAATCAAATGATTCCATTTGTCGCAAACTATTCCTGAGACGTTGAGGAGCGTAATAAATCTCTCGATTTTTTTCCCTACACGTGCAGTACTGCGTTAGTTATTTCTTGTAAGAAACGTTTTCATGTAACTATGCATGCACGAGTACTGATCATATAGAAAAAGAACTAATCGCGCCATCGTACAGAACAAGGCTTTATGTACATGCTGGCATAAAAAAACTGCGCACTATCTACTCAATTATTTGAGACCTTGGGGGACTTGACGACGGTGTTAATTATAATTACCCAGAACTGCACCAGGTATAGCTATAAATAAAAGGAATTACTGAAACTAGCGTAGGAATTTCATATTTGCACCAAGTTTAGTTACATATCGCATGCATGAATAACGAAAACACTTTTCATTGCCGCGTCCCCTCTCAATCATGCCACGTGTTTCTTAGTAGCACGGCTGCGGCTGCTTCTTTCCAAACAAGCTTCGCGATCATGTACTACCTCATGGGGGGGGGGGGGGGGAAATGGCGCAGTATCTGTCTCGTATATCGGCGGACACCTGAACCGCGCCGTAAGGGAAGAGATAAACGAGGGAGTGAAAGAAGAAAAGAAGAGAGAGGTGCCCGTAGTGGAGGGCTCCGGAATAATTTCGACCACCTGGGGATCTTTAACGTGCACTGACATCGCACAGCACACGGGCGCCTTAGCGTTTTTCCTCCATAAAAACGCAGCCGCCTCGGTCGGGTTCGAACCCGGGATCTCATGAAACAATGCATATGCATGATGCAATGAAAAAGCATATGGCGTTTAGCACACTTAAGGTACGCTATTCTAAGCACACCAACGCGACCGCGCAAGATTGACACAACTTACCAGACTTCTTTCTACTCGAATGAAATAATTACGTCGTCATATCAAGAAACAGTTTCAAGTAAATATTAAATGTCATAAAACGCGCCATTAAAACTTGGTACAAAAAACGCATTCCTTGGGGGCGAGTTAACCTGTCGGCGCCCCGTGCACTCCGGCTCAAGGTGATAAGTACGTGTGCAGCCTGCATATGTTTTCTTTTTCCTTGAGCAATTATCAGCCTACTATCCTGAAGTTCAGGTGAATTAACGCAGTAACTTGCATGCTATTAAGTGCATTGAGAGGCATTGCCTATCGACTCCCAGACTTCGCGCTTTACTATCGTGGCCCAATGCCTGTTAGCCAGTTTCCGAATGCGGCATTTATGCGCGAGAAACCTATCGAGGCTAATTTAATATTTTTTATGCTACTACGCGGATCCAGCAGTGACGCAGCTGGTCAATACATGCTGCTTCTGCAGTGCACAGGCTTGAAGCAGCCGCCGGTAGCTGCGGCAGCTGCGGTAGGCACGGGCAAGCGGAACCTGTTTTGCCTACCATGCGAAAGTCGCTACTAACATCAGCGCCACCGCATCTTCGTGACGTCGCGGGGTGAAGGAGGTCCATACACGCACCGATGGCCGTGGGCCCGAGATTGCCGTTCAGAGACGTGCTTCTACGTAAAGCGTGAATCGCGGCCTCATGGTTCAGCCACGTGCAGCGATTTTCAGGGGCTGCGTGCGCCCACGTGTAAAAAAAAAACTTCCTGTGAGGAACACTGAAGCGTACGAAGAGCATTGGCGCACGTTAATTGAAGAAAGTCGAAGAAAGTCGTTTATAGTATCTCTATCATGCGGGCACATAAAATCGCGATCGAGCCTGACTTTCGGTTACGATTACTGCTACGCGGGCCAAGGATCGAAATCGAGTTGGTCGAGCTCTAGCGCGCCATGCGCCTCTGTTTAAATGCAGAACACCTTATGAATGGGCTTAATGGGCAGTAAAAATTGTCGTAAAAACCATTTTTTACATTTTCAGTTGTAATTCAGGCCAAGACATGTGCTATGACTACCATGCTGGCCATCTGCAGCTCCCTTGAATTCATGGTGTCGGCACTACTGTCGTAGGTTCGTAAAAGTATTCGTCAATAAAAAGCAGACTACTTTTCGTGCACTGATCAGCTTTTTTCTGTTTTATTTATTACGCTCTCTCTTTTTTGTTGTTCCTCGCTTCCTGGCACACCGAGCCCCATACGTCGGTGTCCGGTGGCGATGGGGCAGCTCAGTGTTTAGTTCGTGTACTGATAGTGTGCAGTTTCATTCTTGTATAGCATTAAGATATGGGCCTAATTATTTCAGCAATAGTTATTTCCAAATAAATTCTATTCATTTTTATAGCTTATTGCCTATAAGCCTCAAACAAGGGCCAAAAATTTCTTTCGACTGGCGTATCCATTAGCTGGGAATTATTGAATCAAGTAAATTTGTAGTCTTGTAATTTTATACCGCATTTTCATCCATTTCTGCTGAAATGATACTGTACCCGAGGTGTAGAAAGTGCCTTGATGACAGCAGGATCGTTGGAAGTATGGTTATGATTTATTATTGAGATGCATATATCTGATCACTGATGTTTTCTCTGGAGTCTAATAACATGTGGCTTGTGAATTCCCAGCATGCAGCTGAAGGGGGGCTGGAAGGACTGCCAACAACTCCGCACCTTGCTGTGATTGGTATGTATTTGTCATTTATAGAACTTTGGCTCAAAACATGGCTTGTACAGTGTATTTTGTTATTCTACGATGTAACCTGATTTTGTGTAACTTCACTCTACTTAGTAGGACATATTCAAAACTTAGGAATGAGGCTAGCCCTGGATGAAAGGCTTAATTGCTGCTTCATCTTATGTATGTACAGTTTGTTTAATAATTAAACATGATAACAATGTGCAAGTTTGGCCAGTAGTTTTCCATTCTTATTAGAGTGTACAAAAAATTTGGAACTCAGTAGCAGTACTGTTGATAAGTGGGGAGGGTGGGGCAATCTCCACACTATAAGGTGATATGCCAGAGTTCATCGAGACTAATGTGCGGCCTTTTGACTTGCCAAAAGCATGACGTTCTGCTAGAAAGCATGAACGAAGCTGAGCTTGGCTTTTCTCATCAATGTCATGGCAGGCTAGGTACAAAATGGAGGGCCTTTGAAAAGTTGCCTCGGTGCTTGCCCAAGTTTCGTTACCTCATCACTATTCCCCATTATTTAAAAAAAAACGAAGTATTCTGTCGATAAAGTTAATTCTTTTTTGTCGTGCAATATTTGTAAAGCTTTTTCCATAAACAAGTTCTATGTAGTATGTTTACATGAAGCAAGCATCTTCAACAGATATAATTAGTGGCGTGTAAAGCACTGATAAGGGAGGGCATGTTGCATGTGTCTGTCCACTGCCAGGGTACCATAAGGCCTAGCAACAAGACCCAGTATGGCTTTTTACGAGTACATTTGAATTCGGCTTCTCTCAGTGTACACATCGAAGGCCATAGAGTTACTCGAATTATTAGATCACCCCTCTAGTGGGTAGCGTTTGCGTGTGACCAATTTTTTTTCCTTGCAGCATCAAGCATGGGGGACATAAAGAAGATCATCATTGCAGTGGATTCTACAAGAAGTCTTGAGAAGGCCATGGGCCTCCTCCTTGGTGCCTTCTTTGTGTTCAACGTTGCGTACCCTCCCGACTGCCCCCTCACCATGGAGCTTTTGCAGAGGTAAATGAGTGAATGTGGATGATGCGTTTGATAAGCAATCGGAATCCGAGGCAATAGTGTGAGCAGCAGGCTTCTTTTTCCTGAGGAAAGGCACTCGCCCTCCTTAGCCAGTGCCTGCAAATGATCAGTTCTGCCCTGTTCCCCTGAAATTCTGATGTCGTCACATACATTCCTCTCGTGCATTTCTTCGTTCTCTGGCACAGCACCGTGTTGCTTTTTTGGCACACCTGTATGGTGATTTGCCAGTCACAGGCGTCTTTAGAAAGTAGAATGGTAAGATTATTGACATAGTGCTGCTTGCCAGCAGTACATGCTAACAAGCCTTGCACATTGGCTAGCTCTGGCAATTGCGAGATGAAGGCCGGACTTTTAATTTTAAATTGCACCCAGTTCCGGTATTCTGACACTTGCAGAATTGCGGATTTGATCATTGTCATGTGATGAATGCACAAGCCTGGCAGTTTGCATTGCCTAAACTTGGTCACGTGTCCTGTGAGTGCATCTAGATAACACTTTTCAGTGTTTTGCTTATTTTTTTGGTTGGCTACTGCAAGAAAGGGGCTAGAACGAAGAACCAGATAGGACAGGCGACTGTCAATTATTGCTAAATGTAATGTGTGCAGCACTTTTATAAGTACCGACGTCAGGAAAAATAGGAGCGAGGATTAAGTGTAAATGCACTTATTTTAAGTCGCTCTACTATGTATCGTGTCCACTGGCTAATGTCCTAGTGCAACATTACAGTGTGTCTGACTATGGGTTGCGTCCACACATGTGGCAAGTTGCCGGATGCCTCTCTGCACTTTTACAGGCCTCAGGTTCCCTTGTTACCATTGATGCAGTGCTCGCTGTGCCTGTGTACAATCAGCCCCGAGAAAGTAGAGCTCTCTACCTCACCTTCTGGGCACTCAACAAACCTTTTGCAATGATGAATGTCAGATTTCATTTTGCATTGAAACGGGAGACGTGACACATAGGCAGGACAGCTTCACAGGTACTGTCACAACCATTACATGGCACTTTCCCCTTTCACCTGGTGATCTTTTAGGGGCTGGCAGGGTTATTAGCCCCTTTCAAAAAAAATTATGCTGTGATCCCATATTTGTCCAGAATTGCTCAGTACTTGAAATGGACAGGTGAAAGAGCCATCGTGAAGTCTGCTATGTTGGCACCTGAGAAGTTGGCCGCCCTTTGTGTCAACAGTTGCAGTGTAAAAGAAAAAAAATTAAGACATTCATCATCGTGACAGGTTTGTTGATTGCTCAGAAGATTTCAGGTGTGAAATTCCGCTTATTTGTGGCCAAGGGCACAGAAATTAGAATGAGCATTGTGCAAATGGTAAGATGATGAGGCATGATAATGAGGTTTTTAAATGTATGCATGGTTGCCACATGTGCAATTGCAGCCTATACCTGGACATCAGGGTGTTACATCAATACTGACCTATGTTTGCGGCTGATAGCTGAAAACACTGAAATGCAGCAAAATGCTCTTGCATAGTTATGGTTTCTAGACTCTGTGTATGGTTCCTGTACATGATGAGCACCTATTGTTACTAGAAATACTATACGGTGTGTATGTGCAATTGTGGGTTGTTTTTACGAGTTATAATAATGGTTACATTTAGGTACATCATCTATTGTTAGTGCATGTATATGTAGCTATTTAAGCGCACTACTAGTGTGCTCACATTTGTTGCTACCTGATTTTAATCTCGTCTTTCAATTTCGTAATACTCTGTGTTGCAGAAGGTAGTGCAGTTCACACATTCATGGCATTTCACGCGTGTAGGCAGAGTATGTGATTGGCACAGTTTATGGAGCATGGATTTATTCTATCCTCGTTTTGTTTCCAGGTACCTTGGGCAGAGCAACCCAACGAAAAGGCGCGGCAAAGGCAGGGCCTGCGGAATCGCACCAAAGTTGCTGAGCCTGCTGAATGCACTTTAATTTATGAATAAATGTGCAAGTAGAAATGTAAATTTGTTTTTGTTGCATGGTTTATGAGGTACTGCCCACTGCAAGTGACTTTCATGTGGTCAGGTTCACCACACTATATATTGACACAGAATTATGTTGAGACTTGTCGTGTTGGGCCATCATACTGACAACACAGTTGCATTTCATGTTGACAAGCCAAATTTTGAAATGGTTAAAAGCATAGTCATTTCGAAATTACAGCCTGCTATTACCTTGATGGCCAAATGCTGTACTGACAGTTATAGATAATTTCAAATTTGCAAAAAGTCTTGAAGTCATAAAAACAGTTTTAAAATTGACAGCTTGCCATCGCAGACAATCAGTGGTATAATTACAGTTTGGCTATATTTTCAAATCGATAAAAATGACATCGAAGTCAGGAAAAAACATTGTCATTTAGAAATGACATCTTGCTGTAACTGCTACGGTCAAATGCTATCAAATTGACAGTTTGGCTGTATTTCACATTGACAAGAAAAACATCAAAATGATGGAAAAACTGTCATTTAGAAATGATGTTCTGCTGTCACTTTGATGGTCAAATGTCATCAAATTGACGGTTCAGTTGTATTTCAGATTGACAAGAAAGACGTCAAAATGATGGAAAAACTGTCATTTAGAAATGATGTTCTGCCGTCATTTTGATGGTCAAATGTAATCAAATTGACGGTTCAGTTGTATTTCAGATTGACAAGAAAAACATCAAAATGATGAAAAAGCACCGTCATTTTAAAATGACGGGGTGCCGTCATTTTAACGGTCAAATGCTTGGAAATAGAGCTGCCAAGGTATTTCCCGTCATTTTGACGGATTTTTTTTTACAGTGCACGGACCTGGTTTGGTTGACGGGGGTTTAACATCCCAAAGCCACTTAGGCTATGAGAGACGCCGTAGTGGAGGGCTCCAGAAATTTCGACCCCCGGGGGTTCTTTAACGTGCGCTGACATTGCACAGAACACGGGCCTGTAGAATTTCGCCTTTATCGAAATTCGACCACCGCGGCCGGAATCGAACTTTAGCCATGGACCTACAGTGACGTCCGCCATACCTTTAATGAGAACGAACTGGGTAGAACCGAAAATTGGGCGAGTTGGTCAACGTTTAGCATACTTGAACAGAGCGAAGACATGAGGAAGCGCTTCGTTTGTGTCCGTGTTTCCTGTTTAGCCCTCGTGTCTTAGCGCTTATCAAACATGCTGAAGTGTGTACGCCGGACGTATCTTTAGGCACTCCGTAAATGTTAACTCGGATTACGCATGCATTACAATTCAAACTCACCCGCCAAAACAAAGGGCGCTCACCTTTTGTCAGGCGTGATGTTGACAACTCCGTGAAGCGAACCTTTCCAAACACTGGTACAGCGCACGGAACGTTCACGCTGCTAACAGCAGCGGTTGAACAAACGACTCGAATTTCGTGGGAAAGGCAGATCGAACTGGATGCTAGCGATGTTAGTATGAAAAAGACACGATGGTCGCGATCGCACAGTGTCTTCTGCTGGATCAGGATTCGGATTCGTAGGTACTCGTAGCCGAGCATCGGCTATGCAACGTTCATGGCTAATTCTCAACGTGAGCTGACGGGTGCATGCCACTTTTTTTTACATCATATTTTAGAACAACTATAGAACAGCACACCTCAACGCGGTGACCACATATAGCACTGCAAGCGTTGCGTTCAGGAACCAGCCACTGATATTTGTTTTTATTAAAACTGGAGGTACAAAAGGCAGAGTTCGCATGTGTGATGAATCATGTCATTTGTATGAGAAAATTCGATCATGCAGCCCCAATTTTGTGTGTGTGTGTGTGTGTGTGCGTGCGTGTGTGTGTGTGTGTGTGTGTGTGTGCGTGCGTGCGTGTGTGTGTGTGTGTGTGTGTGCGCGCGCGTGTGTGTGTGTGTGTGTGTGTGTGTGTGTGTGTGTGTGTGTGTGTGTGTGTGTGTGTGTGTGTGTGTGTGTGTGTGTGTGTGTGTGTGTGTGTGTGTGTGTGTGTGTGTGTGTGTGTGTGTGTGTGTGTGTGTGTGTGTGTGTGTGTGTGTCGCTCACAACGCTAGCACATCTCACCAAACTGATACGCGGTGAATCGAAAAACGCCTCTGGGCGCATTTCGATGAAGGCGAAACACAAAAAGCTCATGTGTACTCTGCGGTATCTGTGCAGGTCGTCATCCGGAAGTTCACATCTTCGGAACTCTGAACCTCACATGTAACCATACCATACCGTACCATACCACACCGTATAATCTATGGCAGCCGAAAAAGTTCGACTGCTGCGGCAAAAGGTTGATTGGCTGCAGCTACAGCTGATAAATGAATTCATGCATACCTTTGTCAAAAGTTTGGAGCCCAAGGGGTTTATTTCCTATAGCTTCTGGCAAAGACGTACGTTGTACACAGCTGGCACCAGCTTTAAAACTAGCACAATTATTAGAAGCAGCCTATAGGCTGCTTCTAATAATTGTACTGGTTTGGCTGACTGCAGTATACTGCAGTCAGACAAACCAGTGCACGCAGTAGAACCTCACGTCCGGCTGTCGTTGCTCTCAGTTTTCCATCCTTAGGATATATTATGACTATATTGCAGCTTAGCCCAGCCTTGATCATATATGTCACCTGTGCCATACGTGTCATACATTTCATCAGGGACAACAATATTTCTTTGCTTTAATATCGCTCGACTGCCGCGAAGTTTTATTCATCGATCGTTAGAACTTTCACTCGACCAATTATCCGAGACCAAAAGTGCCGCGTAAGCGCTGAAACCAGGATGCATAATATTTACTTGTTACTGTCAATGCTGAATTTTTACCGGGAGAAAATGGATATATGCTAAAAGGCTCCAGGCGAATTCAACAACTCCACAGCGCATGACAGCCTTGTGTAATTGTGTAGCATAGGCCACTGCGTGCATATGAAATTAAAGCAAGAAGACGCAGCATGCACTGCGCAAAAAATTACCGTTCGAGTTTAAATCGAAACTATCAATGCACTGCGATTAAAATATGCCTGTGACAGAGTAATGATGCCACACAAAGTAATTGTGTACTAAAGTTTGTAGCACTGTGTGACGTACCTAGATGTAAAATTAGGATAACAAAACAAAACGGGAAGAAAAGGTAGGTGCCGGCCGCGGAAACCGGTCACCCGGTGGGAAACAGGGTCGGCCGCTGAAAAAAATAATAAAAGGCAAGGTGATAGCAAAAAAAATACGCTCGTTTATATGAGTCAACGCGTATTTGCCTGTAGGCGCTGCTCTATTTAAGGATATTGTGCAAAAAAAAAGACAGCTATTCAAGCGAAAGCTCCTGCACTTTCTTCCGTAGCTTGTTCGGCGCGCGTTTCATATGGCCTTAAACCGAGCATGGAATGTGGTGGCAGTATTCCCGATCACATTCACCAAAATTTTCAGCAACCGTTCGTCGTATAGCATCTGGGTGATGTCATGGCATTTCTCTTTGCATATAGCTTACATATGTTTTAGACACGTTGGAGGCTAGCTTGCGACAGCTATAGGTTCGGACCAATGACACATATATATTGCACCTTGAATATATGCATCCTCAGAATCCTTTATAGTGCAGTCACACGCATTTTCACATAAACAGGTATATGCCGTGGTGTGCCGCTAGTTGTTTCGCGATGGAGGCGAACCCGCAAAAGGCGCACGCGTGCATGTGCTGTGCGACGTGATGGCCAGGTGGTCGACCTCTACTACGGCGCCACTTTCCCTTTCTTCTTTCACTCCCTCCTTAATGCCCTTACGGCGCGGTTCGGGTGTCCACCGAGATATGTGAGACAGCTACTGCGTCATTTCCTTTCCTCAAAACCAAGCCGGAGTACCCGGCTTCGAACCCGACCGCGACGGCCGCGTTTATAAAACACGCAATAAGCGAGAGGCGAAACGCAATAAGCGCCCGTATGCTGTGCGATGTCAGTTCACGTTAAATATCACCAGGTGGTCAAAATTATTCCGGAGCCCTCCACTACGGCAGCTCTATCTTTCATTCCCACCTTCCTCCCTTCTCATGCGGCGCAGTTCCGATGTCCACCGATATGTGAGACAATTACTGCGCTATTTCCTTTCCTGAACTGTCATTCAATTTTTTTTCCCTTAGCGGAAAGTCAAGGGCAAGACCTTGCCACGAGCGGTACCGTGTACCGCGCGTTCACAGATATGCGCCAATACTGAAATCATCGTGACAAGCTGCGAATTTTACTGCCTCATTTTTCATTAAAGCGGCATCAGAAAGCTGAAGGCGAGATTTTGGCAAAACACGTTAACAGAATAAGACACGTGATTCCGCGCTCGGAGTGCAGTGAGGCTCCCCCACATTCAGGACCACGTTCAGGACCGCCGCACGGAATTCCTCCTAGACAAAAAAAAGTCCAATCTTTTCTTGTTACCTAACCAAGAAGGTAATCACAAGAAAGAAATTGTAAGCTCTAAAATTTTGATATCTGGCTTGTTCATTAAAGTTCAACGTTAAAAAGCTGATTTCGTTTATCAACTGCTGTTTTTTTTTGTATCCTACTCTGGCGCTCAAATGCTGTTCAAATCCAACGAATCCAAACCAAGCCATCTTGTACGAGAATAAAAAAAGATCGCATAACACGTGCTTGCACTATTTGCATTTGTAGCTGCGGCAACTGTGGTAGTGGTGTCCGACTTTTTTCACTCGTACGGCTCGGACGGTCTGTGCTAAGAAGAATGACGTACGTACTTGTGCAGTGGGTAAAAACTGGCAGCGCCGCGGTGTTTGATGTAATCTCGGTGCGAGATATCGTCGAGACTAAAATTACGTCGGCAATTCTCCAAAATGCAAAAGACACCAGCGTATGGAATACGCATGTCCACGTGCGCTGGCGCGGAGAAAAACATCCTGCGAAAATCATCGCTGTCGGTAAGTACGCTTCAACTGTTTACAAAACTGCAGCTTTAGAGCTGTGCCTTCATGTGCTGCAATTTTTCTTTACTTTTTTTTACAGGCACACAGACACAAATGAAAAAAAATGCCGGCAGAAAATAAAGCGCGCAGAAACAACATGCGATGGGGCCGCAGAGCCCAGTAACGTGGTAAATATGCCTTTTGTGTGCGCTCTGTTTATATTAGAAAATCTTTCAAAACGGCAGTGTGACGGTAAAGTTTATGTCAGCCAGCCACGTGTAGTACATTTTTATCTCACCTGTTGTTAATCTGACTCGATCTTACTAGTTTTTCTCGCCTTTTGATGCGGTTGCGATGCGCTCACGATCATTCTGTCCTTTGAAGCTGGAACGGGTTCTTTCGCTTGAAACAAAGACGCCCAGTTTCCTGCTACCGCCACGTGCACGTACGTTCACTTCAACACAGTAATCAATGTAGCTGACCCGAAACACGCGGGTTAAATTCTAGAGGCCCGTGTTCTGTGCGATGTCAGTGCACGTTAAAGAACTCCAGGTGGTCGAAACTTTCGGAGCCCTCCACTGCAGCGTCCCTCATAGCTTAGTCGGTTTGGGACGTTAAACCACCATGAAAACCATGCAAAAAAGCCTCTAATCAATATCAATTCCATTAGCTGTAGCCGCCAGGCAGATATTTATGAAGCGTGTGCACTCGATGGCCGCGCTTCAATAGTAGGAAAATGCAAAGTACCTGTGTACTGTGCGATGCCAGTGCACACAATAAAGACCTGCATGTGCTCTAAATTAATCCAGTGCCTTTCACTATGGGGGTCCTTTTAGTCCATGTGTCACTTTGGGACCTGTTGAATCTTTATGTGTATCTTTGTTGCTGAAACATTTGGCATGCTGTACAATGCTTGCTTAGGTGAGTGTGGTGCTGTGAACTGCTAAGAGTGCAGACATTTTGCTAATGCCAATGTTAAATTTCTTTTGGAGATTTGTGAGACCTGTACGTCACTGTACATCGAAAATGGTGACCTAAAGGAGCAGTTGGCACTTCTGCAAGAAGAAAACATCAGACTGAAGGTGGCCATAGACCTTATGACGGAGCAAAAAGGAAGGCATTGAAGGTGAGTGACACTAGTAATTGCATTGCATACAAAAAAAAGCGTGTGGTTTGGAGATTTTGTTAGGTTGGAGCTAGCTGGTTATGTACTTACATGATGTATTTCCCTGCACTGCAAGTAAAGTGCTTTACACGGGTTAGAAATGAATGTGCAGTTCATTTCAGTGCACACTGCCAACGAAAGGGTTGTTGTTCTGCTGTTGCTACGGAAGGATGTCATAGGAAGAAAACTCTCGAAGGAGGTCATTGGTATGATACCTCATGCATACAGTTATCAAATGATATCAAAAGTTGCAAGTCGTGTACAGTACGGTCCACTGTTAAAGGGAACATGCGACCGTGTGGCCTCCGCACTTCGCGGAGCGCTGCCGTCGAGAGTTTGTGTGAATTATCGGCGCAAGGCGCATGCGCAGTAAGCATGGTGGCTGGTCTTTCCGCGCATGCGCCTCATGCCGCTCATTCTCGCCGCGACTAAGCAGCAGGACTTCGTGAAGCGCGGAGGCCACGCGATCACATGTTCCCTTTAACAATGGACCGTACTGTACATTCTTGCGTGTGGTGCAGCTGGGCAGTTTTGCTGCCGAGCTGCGCAGCCAGCTCTGTTATATCATGGCACAGAAGAATTCTGTTGCGAAATTCATGCACAATAAGTGTTCCACAAAGAAAAGTAGACGTTGACACATTTAACAGTGTGCAAAGATGTTACGAATCACTAACAATTCACGCCGGGTACCTCGCGTCGTACCATGACGCTGCACGTGCTGGCGTTAAACGACTGCCAACATGGTACACTTGCCGCGGCGACGTTCGTGCCATCTGTTAGCGCGGCTTCAGTGAATACCTCCTATGTATGAGTCAATGGACATCGAACTCAATGGGGATCTGTCAGGAGGTCTTCGAATGGCCATTGGAATCTCGAGGGCCATTGAGAATTACTTTGTACATGCCATACGTTGAAAAAACAACACAAAAATCTCGAAATAAACAAAACATTATTCGCAAATTTTGGACTTCATTAGCCAGTTCATAAACTATTTTTATTCGATAGTCAAAATGGTAGCTCCGCAGAACGTGTGGCAGACAGATGCGGTCAGATGTAAACATGGATGTAAACAAACTGGCCCTGTTCTTGTGCGATGTTGTGGCATTCCGTTTTGATTTGCTTTTTTTCGCCTCATAATGCACTTTGAAACAATAGAGACCAAGAAGTGCTCCTGAAATGCTGCAGCAATAGTAGCCATGAACGCGACAGTTGCTCATCTGTGGCAGCTTCGCCGGTGAAAAGTGAATGCTTCTGAAATGAAGTGTGCATCGCTGTCCATCGTTGCCATGCCATCGCTGTCTCCGAATTGTACCAAACTGTGAAGTATTTGAATAGCTTTTTCCAGAAAGAATTGCCAGTTAAAATAGCACTTACTCCAACATCCGGCTCTTTTTACTCAGCTTCATTTGTATATATTTTTGAAAATGTTGTTAACCCTAGCGCCATCTGTCGCATCGCTTGCTCACTACTCAATGATCATTGAAATTCGCCGTGTGGCAGCGGTGCATCTGGGTGGCCCTCGAAAATTTCGATGGCCATTGTCTCAAGGGGCACTGAGATTGGCCGTCTGAGAGGGGTATTAGAGAAACAGTGCAACCTAGCTACTAGTCCGGTTACGAGCGCCATGCTGGCTTTGGCAGCTAGCCGCAGCCACGTTTGCCTGAGTGACAGCAGCTGTTGGGGGCACAATGTAATCGCAATATGTCTGGCTTTCTTTTTGCATACGCAAGGCTTGCACTGAGAAGAGTGATTTCACATTGTTCTTGTGGCTGCTGGAAATCTTTATCTGGCACATCTGACGATGGCAAGATGTGCCGTGCCACCCAAGAAACAAACGCTCATTGTAAACATATGGCTCTGGGAAAGCAAGATGTACACATTGTTGAAACGGCAGAGCAGTGTGTCATAACATCGATGTGATTGCACTTTAGCAGCATTTCATGCGGTCCACAGAATATTAATCAATAAGAGCAAATACGAAGCACAGCCAATAACAGAAGTGAGACCAGGGTGTTTGCTTCGAAGCAGCCTAGCGGGGCTTCTGTAACATTCGTGGAAGTTCGACCGATTGGAGGGGCCAGAACCAAAGCTCTTGCCTTCAATAGATTTGGAACGCTGGGGTAGCATTACAAATTACACAATGTGGCTTGTAATGCCACACCTTCTTCTTCTTGACATCTTTGTAAATTTCTTGACACCTTTGTAAAAAAAAGCGTGCAGTATACAGCATCTTAGGGTTGAAAACTCACATGGTGTCTAATGTGGGTTCTCTAGAATGCAACTATTCATTGCTGCATAAACAGACCAAATACAGTGTGCTTATGTGTGCCATATATGGAAGTTTAGAGGAACGAAATGACGTCTTGACAGCTAGTTTAGTGCATATCTTTTTCACATGTGTCTTTCTAGAAAGCCATATGTATAGATATATTCTTGCTGAGCAGTCACCTGAGACCTATGGATGTCATGAAAGAATTATGCTGGGTTACGATGGACAAAGCGTGCTAAAAATATTGGTTTTCAAGTCCAGCACAGCTTAAGCAATGATCATTGCTGAGCCACCAATCTAGCGGGAGCAAAAAATTTCTCCTCCCTGTGCAGCAGCCACTTTTGTCCTTGTCAGTGAAAACTGTCTGTACCTGCTGCTTGTTATTGTACAAGTAATCTTGAGGCATGTTGCTGTCTTTCTGAACATGGTTTGCCACCGTGGTTGTGAATCGGATTGAATGCGGCTTAGAAATTCATATGACCATTTTTGGTATGCAGGACAGTGCATGAGCAGAATATTTAGGAGATGACTCTTGTGGCAACTTATTCGCACAATCATTTCTTAATATTGCTTGTCACTATGAGCACCCCGTTGTAGCCCAAATATCTTCTACTGGCAAAATGGCTACATTGGCTGAGCCACTGCTACAGGCTGGCACTGCTTTGTCTTATTCTATACTCCATTTTCTATACAGCAACAATGCTGCAGAAGCTGCAGAAGTAGTGCGCCTGAAAAACTATATTACTCTGCCACTTTTCATTCATTCCTCTCAATGCCTTGGCCAGTTTTTGGATGAAAGCAAAGGCTGGTATAAAACGAAGTGCTAGTATTTGAAATTACTGTGAAATGAAAGCTGTGAGACACTCATTGTTCAGGCCCTCTGGCTATAATTTTCACGAGTATGAACTACCTTTTAGGTGCGGATGCTTTTTTAGCCCTACCGGCCACCTTTGAGGCGCGGATGAATTTTTTAGCCCTACCGGCCATGTGTCATACGGCCACATGTCATCCTTACTCCTCGAAGTCTCCTCGAAGAAGAAAATATGTCTGTGTGTCTTTGTGTCGCAAACTACTTTTAAGACACTTACTCAACCTGCAGGAATAGCTAGCTTCAGTAGCGTTAGTCGCTATGGATGAAACGGTGTGCATTTGTTATAGCTTTTCTACCCGACATGACAGCCATCAAATAGCTTAATAAGGTGTAAAGTTGAGTTAGTTGGAGGCTGTTCATGATGGAAATACAGGGGCGCAAACTAAACAAGCCACAAAGAAAAACTTCTTTTTAGGCGTGGGTGAGGGAACAAACGCGTGTTAATAGAGAGTTTTAGTTTCACGTACGTAGAGGGTTCACGTACGCAAACGTGAGAAGTCTACGTAGCCTGCACGCAGGTGGTTTGAAACCCTTATAGTTACACGTACGCGAAACACGCCGCGCGTTACGCCTAGCGCCATCTACTGAGAAACACAGACACTGGTTGTAGCCAAAATCATCCAAGACAAGTCATTAAGCAAAGCCATTCATAGCGAGACCGTTGCTATGACGACGACCAACGCTACTTCGTCAGGCTTAGCAGCTGAAAAATCGCCCTTCTGTCTGAAAAACAAAAGCTATTTGTCGCTTGAAAGCTTATGCGAGGGTAAGAATGGTCAAATCGAAGGCGAATACAGCAGTTTAGAACACCATATCGCCTCGAGGGATTAGCGACGAAGCTGTTATCGCAGTGAAGCGGCGGGCAGGGTGCCGCCATGTTTGTCAACGCTACGTACGCAAGCAACGCAAAGACCGCAACGTAAAAATCCGAATCTCACGTACGTACGTGAGACTCACTCATACCCTTTGCGTTCTGCGCATGCGCACTGGTCACCCGTAAGAGCTTTACGTACGTGAAGCCTCTACGTACGTGAAACTAAAACTCTCTAATGACATCCTATTCGAAATCGAGAGGAAGAAATGGGCTTGGGCAAGGGCATGTAATACGAAGGCAAGATAACCAAGAGAACGCAAGCGTAGCAGGGGGCGGCGGAAGGTTAGATGGACGGATGAGATTAGGAAGTTTGCAGGCGTATGTTTGGGCGCAGCTGGCAAAAAAACAGGGTTAATTGGAGAGACATGGGAGAGGCCTTCACCCTGGAGTGGGTGTTGTCAGGCTAGGTGTGGGCTATTGTGCGCTGTGATGATGATAGGTGTGTGCTATTGTCACAGCTATTAGCAGATTATGCGTATATAAATGTCGCTAACTGCTCTGGGCAAAAATTCTACTCCAGACAGAATAATAATTGAGTGTTTTATTAGAATTTGCCATTACAGCTCTCGTGCTGATATTCAGCCCTTGTTTTTGTCTCATCCTGTAGAAACCTAATTGACCTGTGAATTGTGAAGGAACCAAACTATGTCGTGCACCTACACGCAAAATGCTGCTGCCATTTATTAGTTGGTTTACTGACATTTTGATTGGCAGTTCTTTAAATCTGGCATTAGTGGGATTTCAGTCTGAAGCTTATAGAAAGTTGTGTGTACACTAGAGCATATCTTTTCAAGCATAGCTTCCACTAATTCAAAGTGAAATTAAGCTGTTCAGAAAGTTGAGCCATTACAACGCTTAAAGTTTAGTTTACAGTGTGGTGGTGAGGTGTGCAGTCCTGAAAACGAATGCGTGCTAGAAATTTTTGTACCCATATTTTTTGTGCAAGTGTGTCAGTCCAATAATAAGAGGTTTGCCTGGCTGAATCTAAAATTATTCTAAAGTCTGCAGGAGGAAGTCGACAGTTTCAAAGGCAGCTTGTAAGCTTATAGCGAATTAAGTATCTGCTTGGGACATATCGGAGTACGAAATTAGTAATTAGGGATGAGAAGGAGCTAAGAGTTACCTGCTTTAATTGATGAATGGAAAGTAGGAAAAACACAAAGTACTGCGATGCAAAGATTGAGCAGCACTGCAACATGGTGGAAGCATGAAAGCAGCAAAGAGACTGAGCATTGGTTAGAATCGTTTATTAGCAATTACAGGCAAAACCACATGTCAGCAATTCGAATAATATTGTTTAGGTGGCAGTGGTGTTCTTTGCTGAATCCACATAGGAACCACACAAAATAGTAATGCAGAAATGCAACTCAGTTGTAATTAACGAAGCTGTAAGGAATACCTTGCAAACAATGGCCACGGGGAAAACTTTAGTTGAATATGCATTGAAGGAGTACAGACACCAAATTTTGGTTGCGGGTTGTCTTTGCAGTGATGCTTATGACATTAGCATATCAGATCATCATATGCTTACAGTTTCCAGATAATTTATAATTGAATTTCTTCTTTCACGCAATTCTGGTTTTGATTTCAACAATAAAACGATGGCTGTGACATCAGAGTTCAGTTTGTCATGTGAGGCTTGAAAAAACTGCCATAAGATCACTGCTTCATTATTCTTTGCGATTCCAGCTCTTCAGACAGTGCCTGGAATTTTGTGGTATATTAAAAAGATGAAGCAGTGATTATATAGCAGGTTTTTCATGTGTGTCACACGACCTATATTGAACTATGATGTCACAGCCATCTTTTGGCCAGTGGAACTGAAACTGCATGAGAATAAATGCAATTATAAATTATTTTGCAGTCGCAGGCAAATACTATATGCTGATTCAGGTATAATAATGCCTTACACATCATTATAAAGAAGAAAAGCAACCAAAAGTTTGGTGGCTGTACTCCTTTAAGAAGTGCCACTGAAAGACAAAGGAGAGGTTCTCGTCATAAAGCTAGCAACCTTGTGTCGGCAATATGTTATGACTTCAGTTGTGCCAACCAGCATTGTGAAAAAAAAGGATAACGTAATACTCATTCACAAAGAAAGGTGATGTTCAGGAATGAAAAAATCAACCCATCAGCTTGCTGTCTGTTGGTATGTGGCCTGCGGCCCTATTCTGTAGCTAAGGTGAATAAGGCCCTTAATTTTTTGCATTAAGTTTTTTAATTGCATAAATTTGTAACAAAATTCATGGGGGCACTTTGTTGACCTAAAGTGCGGTGAGGTGAAAGCCTCTAGCGCGGTGTTGCTGCTTGTGTCACTGATGTGTGGTTACGATGTTAATTAGGTACACAATTGTTTGTGAATCTTAAATGCTGGAAACACTGGAGGGCGTTTGGGAGGCATCCGTCTGATTCGACGCCTTTCTGCAAAAACTCTCCAGTGCCCCAGACAAGAACTACATACGTGTTGGCGGGAAGTAGCGTAGCCGTTAGCACGCTCGGCTGAGGAACGGAAGGATGGTGGTTGGAATCCCATCATGCACAAAGTTTTTTTTTTGTGGTCGGACTAGAAATGTCTGAGTTATGATGTCACTTCCGGTTCTGGATGTAACGGACGGACAGGATATCGACCGGGAGTATGAGCCATTAAAGGTTTTTGCCTTAAAAACTGCAGTATTCTGTGGAAAACATCACACACGTGCATGGAAGTCTGCACAATCCTGCACCTGCTGTGATGCCCTTGCCTGCAAGCATGATGCAACCCTGCAAGAGTTTAGCACTCACTGCCTGCATACTTTCTTGCTTTGAAGGCTCAATACCACAGGAAGGAACACTGAATGGATGCTAAGCACTTCTTGAAACTAAACATATTTTTTCTCACTACTGCAAGATTCTTGCCTCAGCTGTCACACTATAATCCAATGCATCTCAAGTCTGCAGGGAAACTCCACCCACATTCAGAACCGCCATACAGAATTTTGCCATGACAAAAAAGTAGTTCGTTGTTAAAGCTTTTGTTGTTACCTTAAGAAGAAGCTAAATGCAAGAAATGATTAAAGGTCTAGGATTTTGATGTCTTTGGCTGTTTAATCTTGTCAAACAATAAAACGCTGATTTCCTTTATTGTTGTCATTGGCCAGTGGAGTAACACAGAATGCCGTGGACCATGACACACTATTACCAGCTGTTGTTTTGATAAGTTGTATCCTGTTATAGATGAACTAACTTGCTCAAGTTGGTGAAAAAGCTAACGTGAAGGTATCAGAATTTTTTATTGCCATATTTCGGCTTTAGCATAACTCGGGTGATAAAAGTAATCAGTTTTCATCATTCTGTCACTCCTACTGATGTCTGCAACAATAACAAAAAATGTCACTGCTCACTCAGTTCCACGAAAAACATTGAAACCTTGGAGTTGTGGGAAACACAAGGGGCCGTAAACATGGGCATTTGTGTTCAGTGTTGCTCTTACCTAGCAAAAAACTTCATAGCAAATGGACAGGAAGATGAGATTCTTAACACAAATCAAAATTAACAATGGGAAAGAGAGGAGCCTCAGTCTATTAGCCAACATTTCAACAAGAGGACTTGTCTTTGTGCGAAGGCAAGTCACCATTGAAACATTGGCTGGTGAACTGAGCCTCTCTTCCCGTTCCTTGTGAAGTGCTGATTGGTATTTTTGCTGTGCATTTGTCCTTTAGCAAAACTCATTAATTGGTAATAACTAAGTGCATAAGCATTTCACGATGCTTTCATGCAACATGCACTTGCTGTTCTTGAGTGTGTGTCTATCATATTCGCTTTTTGTCTCTCAGAGTTCACAGAAGCCATGAGGGACTTTAAGCTTCTGCATGGGCAGCTGCAGGCAGCTGGAACATTAAGGTGCGACGAAGGCGAAACACCGGTGCGTAATTGCTGTTGTACATTTGAAAAGTGTTTGAAGAAAAATTTTGCTTTGACTAGAGCAGCTCCAATTGCATTGTATAGCCTCCATCCCCATAAGCTTACTGCAGTGAGATTTGAATTGGGCAGCATTTTGACCTGTGCATGGCAGTGTGTTATGAAATATATGTGGCTCCATTTAAGTTTGGCTGTCAGTAGTGTGCCCCTTTGCCTGCACAGAGTATAGTCCGTGATATTTTCTGGAAGTGGAGCGGAAGCTGCGCAGCCAAAACATACCCCCTCTTTCTACACAGTGCAATATATCCTCTCTTTGCAGTTACTAGTTTTGTCCTGATGCATAGTATGCTAGCATAATTTGTTATTTAAGGTGTATTTTGAAGACAACTGACAAACTTAAATGTTAGAAAGTCGAGAACAGAAGCTTCTTTGATTACAGTGAATTTGCTAGGCATATCTTGTTGCAAGAGCTTTCTATAGATGATGCACTGGAAACAGAGTGATGCAGCTGTGGAGAGAAAGCAGTGTGCAGGCTGCCAGTTGCACCAGAGTGCAGCCGAACTATTTGGCGGAATGACGGTTACGGAATGCCAAGAGCAGTACCACTGATGCCATTTTTTACTTGACTCCAAAGTATTTTCTCACTCGTAAAAGTTGGCAAGTGTTGCTGGGTTTTGCTGTGACTTGCTCTGTAACAGTGACGATGAGCAAGACAAGTAGTCAAGGAATGTGACAGCCTGGTATGGTGCTACATAGGTTCAGTGTCCTAAAGCCTGTCAGGGACACTTAGTAGAGGGCCCTGGATCAGTTTTAATCACCTGGGGTTTTTTGTCGTGTTCTGAAATTGCACAGTACAAGGGAATCTTTCATTTGGCCTTTATCGAAATGTGGCTGCCGTGGGCAGGATTGCATCCTGTTTGCAGCCAAGTGCTTTAACCACGGACCCAATGTATTATAGAACGCATTGCTTCGACTTCTACCTGCATTGGGTCTGATTGGCAGCAGTCATGCATTCCCAGTTTTTGTATTGGAGGCTATAATTCTGTGTGTGCTGTTGGGTGCAGTGACAGGTATTATCGGCAGGAAAAGTAAACGGACCACGAAAATGACTTCAGGGTGTTATTCCATACATTACAAAGGCCAATGTTTAGGGCAATAGCCCAAGGTGGAGTTATTTATAAGCAGGATTTAATTACTCATTAGTATCCACCAAAGTGCAGCCATACGGCTACAAAGGAAAGCTAACAGCTTCCACGGAAACTTCGTAGTTGAAGAAAAATTCGCCCTGCTCTGGGGCTCGAAGCTAGGACTGCCACTTCAGTGTATAAGTCGCTATAGCAAATGAGGTAACATATGGCAAGGTGAGAATGAATTAATTGACAACTCCTTCCCGGTTAGCTCAGTTGGTATGGTGACTGCTCCTGTGAAGCGATGGTCCTGGGAGGAATTCTTCAACTATGAAATTTTTTTGGAAGCTCTTAGCTTTTCTTTGTAGCCGCATGGCTGCACTTTGATGGATGCTAATGATAGTTACCCCCTGATTACATTCTAAAGACCACTGAAAAAGGAATTCAGAAATCACAATTTGCAAATTAAATTAATCCACCCACAGATTTCAAAATAAAACAAGCCGAAAATGCGTTTTGGTCGCTAAGTGCCAGCGCCGGGCACTGCCAATCACAGCTGTTTCGGTCACTAAAACTTGTGTGCCGTTGTTACTTTGCAAGGACTGACCACAGCTATGCCTTTTGACTGTTGCTGCTGTGCGTACACACATCTGACATTGCAGGCTGGGCTGGTTGGCTAAAGGCTGAGGCCACAGCAGAGCTCTCTTGATGCCTGCTTCTAATCCTTTGGCTGCTGGTGGGGTTGGAAACCTACCATAGTTGGATAAAACTTAAAGGAGTTGTATTTGACTAGTTTTCGTGCCCTTCAACTTTAGTAAACATGTCCACCACAGGGAATTCATCAGTGCTCAATGAATAATTTGTATTTGAATTTTTTTTCCCTCACTTTCTGTTTTGGTTCCAGTGTATCGTTGCAACATCACAAATGGGTGCGAGGTCACGTGAGGCATATGAAACCTGCAATATAACCACTGCTTTATCGATTTAACTCATTCACTCTCAAGGAGTAACGGAATGGATTCCAAGAGCAGGCAAACGTAACAGGTGGTGGCCAAAAGTTATATGGGCGGATGAGATTAAGAAGTTAAATAGGATGGCAGCAGCTGGCACAGGACAGGGTTAATTAGAGAGATATAAGAGAGGCCTTTGCTCTGCGGTGTGCATAGTCAGGCTGGTGTTGCAAATGGGTCGCAAGCCCCAAGGGTAGCATTGGCCTGGCGGCCTGGGGCACAGCTGGAAACATCCGAAGGTCCTGGCAAAGGATGAGTCGACTGCCAACAGAACAACTTGTTTATTCTAGCATCGCAAAAGAGCAGCCGGTCAGGGCGACCACGTTACTCGACGGAAGAAATCGATGCCTCCTCTTGGCGTCCGGGGCAGCTGCCTTTATACCCTCGGAGTCGAGGGCAAGAAGGAACGGCTCGGGAAGAGGCGCACGAGACGGCGACGCACGGACATATTGAGACGTGACGTGACGCGTCCGCCGGGCCGGCGCCGGTCAGACCTCCTCGCCTCCCAGTTGGGGAGCTCCTCTCCCCGGCTGCCGCGCTTTGACAAGCGTGGGCACCAACATGCACACACACACACACGCACACACGAAGACACGTGGCATTGAAACCTGCCTGGACGCGCTTGGCGGGAGGCGTTGCGGCCGCGCTGAACGGGCCAAAATGACCGCCACTTTGAACGAAGCCCCGGCGTCCGTTGCATTCGCGCCGGCTA
>JARKHS020034510.1:0-97261 GCA_030143305.2 Amblyomma americanum
ATATAGGCATTCCAATAAGCTAACAAGGAAATTTTCTGAGACATTTCATATTCACAAAAACTCCGACATGTGCGTCAGCACACCATCTGTTGTCATCCATGATTGTGAAATTCGGTATGTTAATTCAACATCAGTGTTTCATTTTGTCATTCTGAGGGTAGGCGCATGCGCTGCTGGCTGCCTTGTGGTAGCTATTTAACCTTGTATGTTTTTTCCAATAAACTTCAGAGAGTAGGGCTTGTCCTTCGTTTTCTTTCTCTTGGTGTACCCTGTAGCAGCGCTTTCGAAAGTTTTAAAATGATAACCCAGAAAGAATACACAAATAAGATGTTCTTTGTTATAAAAAAAAATGTGATCTACGAACAAATGAGAGGACGTAACGATCGTTGGAATGAAGTAAGCGACGATGAGCATTTAACGGCGAGGGATAGACTATTCCAGTCGTTAACTGCGGCAAAACGGTCTGTTTACTCTAGTTAGTGCGTACTTTTGGTAGCAGAATATATGAAGAGAAAAACGCGTGTTGCCTTTGCGGTGGTGCTCACTCTGCAAACTACTCAAATTGTCCCTCTCGAGCTCAGGAAATTCAAATTCTGGAGATAATTGGCAGGAAACGCTGTTCGCGCCGTGACGCTATTTCAGAGGTCAAAGAACGTGCCCACGGTTATGCCGGTGTGACCGCTCGGCAAGGTGTCATGTTAGACTCAACGCTGTCCCAGGCAATTGCGGCTGCTGTGGAGGCTTCGATGTCTAAAATGGTAGAAAAGATTGTCGCAAGTGTGTCGGAGTGCCTTACAAATGTTCTAGCGACTCAGCTTACACATGCCGTGCAGGCCAGTTTGGCACCTCTTTCGACAGCAATTCCCTCTCCTCTTATCCGGTCTCCAATTCCAGTAGCATCACAACCCCAGGAACAAACTTCTGTCCCTTCCGCTGTACCTACCCCGGGTACTTCGAGGGATGTTGATATAATGCATGATTCCGAGATGGTGGAGCCTGATGCGCGGCTTCTTAAGCGCAGTGGGTCCCCCATGTCTCATTCGTTGTCTTCTCTGGGCACCCAGCCCAAATCAATGAAGAAGCAGCTTGGCACTAAACCCAAGGATACCGTTTTGGAGCAGGCAGTTGCTGCTGCTAGACTTTCGCAACCATAGCGTCGTTGCGAGTTCTGCAGTGGAACTGTCGCTCTATTCTTTCCGCTTCCACAGATTTACACTGCCTTTCTAGCTCAGCTTAATCCGGATGTCATAATTCTGCAAGAAACGTGGCTTTCAACCGACAAACATTTTCATATCAAAAATTACCGGTCATTTCGCCTAGACCGCCAGTCAAGAGGCGGCGGTTTACTAACTTTAGTCTCTTCAAAATTTTGCCACAGGGCTGTGGTATCTTTTCAACAAATGTCTCCTGACTGTGAGATTTTGGCACTAGACTTTGTACTTCCTGGGTGCTCTCCATTTTCAATAGCAAATTGTTATTTCCCCAATGGAGTCCAGGATGTTAGACCTCTGGACTTTTTACTCGCTAAACTGTAAAAACCCAGTTCTCGTGGCTGGGGACTTCAGTTCTCACCATGTGTCGTGGGGTTTTGGGACTAATACATGCGGCAAGCGCCTTTGGGACTGGGTTTCTGATCACAACCTGATGTGCTTAAATTCAAGATCGGCCACTTATCTTCGCTCACACACTCAATCTGTTTTAGATGTAACGTTCATTAGTCCTGGAATTGGCGTAACGAATTGGTCGACAGTTGATAGCGGCACTTCAAGTGATCATATACCTATTCATTTTGATATCATATGTCGTGTTACTCCGGCGTCTTCTCAGTTGCGGTCACATGTAAACTATGACAGATTTCAGACGGCGTTGCGCTCTGCCCTTGCTCCAGTGTCTAACATCGCTGAGGTCCACCAGTCAGCAAGCATATGTCTGGCTATTGAGGAAAGCCGTAAAAAGTCGGAGTTCCTGGTGAGGCCAACAAAAGGGAATTCTTCTAACTGGTGAAATGCGGACTGTACAAGAGATTACAGGCGGAGGAAGGCAGCGTGGAAAACGCTTCTTCATAACCAATGTCCGAATAACTGGAGTGATTATAAATGTATTGCAGCCACCTATAAACGCACAGTTTCTCGCGCAAAGGAAAAATATGACTCAGAACACTTCGATTATCTTTCAAAGGCGGGCAACCGACGTGCACTATTCGGTTTTCTACGGTCTAGGAAACATCTCATGTCCTCTCATAATTGTCAGTCATTGGTTATGTCACCTGTAGAAGCTATCCAGGCGGTTGAATTAATAGCCACAGGCCTGCAAAAGCGGTTCTCGTCTTTACTACCTATGCGACCATTCTTGTTTGCACCAGTCGTACAAAATGATAATGCCTCACAAGTAAATCTATCAGAGCTTTCACAAGTTGTCCAAAGATTGCCAGCTGCTGCTCCTGGCCCTGATGGTGTTACCACAAAGATGCTCAAGATTCTATTTGAAGAGTCTCCCAACTCCTTATTGCACCTAATAAACTACTCTCTTAAACACGCTTGGATACCTTCTGAGTGGAAGCTGTCCAAGGTGATCCCTTTACTTAAAAATCAGGGTGGAGGCTATGAATTGGATAATATTAGGCCAATTTCTTTAACATCAAACGTGGGAAAGTTGATAGAAAGGTTGTTACTAATTCGGGTGTCAGCCATTGTGGACCGCAAAAGTATACTCAGCCCGTGCCAACTCGGTTTCCGGCCACGGTGTTCGATATGGAATGTACATGCTGATCTTGAGAGCAGAATTCTCCTTGCTCGTCGTCAACGCCTGGTCGCGGCTTTGGTTACGTTAGATGTCGCCAAAGCTTACGACAGTGTAGAACACTCCATCCTGATACATAGGCTACAGTCTCTTCAATTTCCAGATTATATAGTTGCATGGATATCTGCATTTCTCCATAACAGGGAATTCTTTTGCGTCCATAATGGTGTTCATTCAGAGAGGTATAGACAAACGCGAGGTGTACCGCAAGGAGCTGTTCTTTCTCCTGTGCTCTTTAATATTCTGTTAAGCTCAATTCCTCTCCACCGCCATGTACGCACTTACGTCTATGCGGACGACATTGCGTTTTTTGCTGCTGCGCCGGATATACATTCTCTGTATGGTCTGTTGCAGTCATATTTGAATACACTTGAGCACTGGTTGAGCGCATTACACCTCAAGTTAAATGTTGGCAAGTGCGCCACTCTTGTTTTCCCTCTATTCACTCCTGTAGTGGTATCTCTCACTTGCCAGTTAAAAATAATACCGCAGGTTCAATCCCTAAAATACCTAGGGGTCATTTATGACAACAAACTCACCTGGCGACCTCACATTGACCATGTCGCGGCGAAAGGGGCTCGTGCCGTGGGCATGTTACGGAGATTATGCCATCACCGGTACGGCATGCGCAGAGATGCGCTATTAATGATCTACCTAATGTATGTCAGGCCAATTTTAGAATTTGGATCAGTGTTGTTTTCAGGCTCGGCTACATATAAACTTCGCCCTCTCGTCCTTTTAGAGAGGGAAGCACTTCGCATGTGCCTCGGCCTTCCAAAATTTGTGGCTATCAATGTGCTGTACCTTGAAGCCCGCATTCCGTCTCTCTTATCACGACTTCAATTTTTAACTGTGCAAACTTACCTCAGGATATATGAATCCCATTTCCACCGTTCCCAAAGCATTTTCTGTTCTCAGCCGACCTCCTTTTTTGGTGTCCCCTGGTCTCGTTTCAATTCCCCTCAGGTAGTGTTTGTGAAAAGATTACTTCAGCCTTTAGATGTAAACATTTATGATACCCTTCCTGCGCTTCGGAATGGGCCCACTATCCACATTGTTTTCGACGACATATTCCCAAAAAATGCAAAACTTTTGCCACCGAGTATTCTAAATGGTCTTCTAGAAGATCATCTGAGGACCCTACCAACAGATATAGCAATAGCCACTGATGCATCGCAATGCAATGAAAAAGCAGGTGTGGGAATATTCTGCTCGCATTTAGACTGGTCCTTTTCTCTGCGCCTTCCAGATTTCACCCCTATTTTTCAAGCAGAGTTTCTAGCAGTTGTACTTGCTCTACGCAAGCTAGACCCCTCTATTACAGCAGTTGCAGTAATTACTGATTCTTTATCTTTGTGTTCGTCTCTCGCTGCACAGGTTGACGGTCCCATTTTATCAACTTTCTTATCTCTACTTCCTCCGCATTTGAGCCTTGTTCATTTAGTATGGGTTCCCGGCCACAGCAGTGTGACAGTAAATGAGATTGCTGATAATCTCGCAAAGGCTTCCCTCAGCGGCCCCGTGTTGCCAATCATCCCGGCTACAGCCTACATTACAGCATCTAGATTTCGGCGACGTGCGCTTTTAAGCACGCAAGACACATCACTTTTAACATCGGCGGATTATGAGCACCTTAAATATCATTGGAACAGGAAAATTTGTTGCTCTCGGCAGCTTGAAGTATCACTGACGAGGCTACGCTGCCGCATCCCCCCTCTAAATTTCTATTTACACAAGTCGGGTTTGGCGCTCTCTCCCCTTTGTGCATTTTGCCGTGAGCCAGAATCTATTGAACATTTTTGGCTGTATTGTCGCCGATTCAACTCACTGAGAAAAAGGTTGCTGGAGGAGCCCTTGCAGCATCTTGGCCTTAGTTTGAGCAGCCCGCTCTTGCTATCATTTGGCGCCACCACATTTGGGTTCAGCCACAGATCTGTTTGCACCGCTGTTCAAAATTTCCTGATAGAATCTCACCGACTGCCTTGCTAAGTGTTCCAACCTTTTCTTTTCTATCAATTATTACATTTTGACTAAATCATTAATATTTAATCACTCTCTTTATTATTATTCTTAAAATTTTAAAATCAAAACACTCATCCCTTTTCTGTTCATGACGAAAAATTCACCGGTGTTGCGCTCCCACGTGCTTTTCCTTTTTGTAAACTGCGTTCAGGTGAATAGCCACCCGATTCTTGGCCGATCCCCCAGTGTGGGTATGTGCCATCTTTTGATAGGCTAACAACAACAACAACAGCTGTCTCTTTGAGCTAGTTTGTAGAGGTTTGGTGTTTGAGGAACATCAGTCACTATAGAGCTTGAGGTCGGGAGGATGATCGAAGAGACTGCTACGCTAACAGCCACAGAACAGGCTGCAGCTAGCTCCACATGTCAAAGTTCGGTGGTGGTGGTGGTAGTGGTTTTATTAAAAATAATAGTAAAAAGGAAGGAAAAGATTTTTGCTAGCCCCGGCATCTGCCATCGATACTGAAGCACCTGAGCTGGGGCAGCGGAAATAAAGGACAGCAGGCAGAATGGAGAAATGAAATGAAAGAGGTGAGGGGACAGGAGTAGAGGACAGGGGGAGAAGTAATATGTACAAACTATTTACACAATAAGTAATGTGTCCAGGTTGTGCGCGTGATTAGTTCAGTTTAGAGAAATTAAATCACACACGCGCACAGCACTGTGTAGGTTACAACTGGAGTGGGGCGTCCAGTTATTAATCGTTCAAGGTAGAACTCGCGGAGCGTTCGGTCACTGCGTGTAACTACCTGACGGAGAACAGACGGGACGTCAAGCCCGTGTGTTCGAGGAATGCACAGAGGCTCACCAAAGTTCGCTCACGAGTGCGCGCACTGCCCTGCGGCCACAATAGCGTCTTGATGGAGTCTGGTAGTATGCCCTGCGCCCTATAGGCCGCGAGCATATCGCGACGAGCATCGGCGAACGCGGAGCAGCGAAGGAGCAGATGTTCTAGTGTTTCCACTGCACCGCATCCGTCACACACATCACTCGTCGCGATTCCGTGACGCACCCGTCGTTCCCCGGGCCACACGCAGCCGATGCGCGCGCGGAGGATCATTGCACGTTGCGACCGTGTAAGTGCGCGACAGCCGGTGACACTGTCGATGCGCTCACCTACCGCGATGCGTGGGTCGGGGTGCTGCTTTCGGAGATGGTCGTGAATTACCGCACGCACGTCCTCCAGCGCAAGGGGCAGATCGCTGGCAGGTAGTTGGTGTGCAGCGGTCGCGAGGTCGTCAGCTTCTTCGTTGCCGGCGATGCCGCAGTGACCGGGCACCCACTGTGCACGCACGGCACAGCCTCTCTGCGCGAGGCGCTCGATGCGCGAGCGAATTTCCCGCACTAGTGGGGTACCGCGGCCGTTAGATTGCAGGCGGCTGAGGGCGGCGCGGGAGTCGCACAGCAGAGCACTCCTGGGCGGCGGAGGGCCGAGGGTGAGCAGCAGGTCCAGCCCGAGCCGGATCCCCATCAACTCCGCCGTGGTGGAGGAGCCCAGGAAGGTTGCGTGTTGCTGGCTGTGCAGTCGCAGGGCGGGGATGGTGGCCGCCGCAGCAAGGGAGCAGCTATCGCGGGCCACTGAGCCGTCGGTGTACACGAGTAGATGGTCTTGGAGCTCCTCGTGTATGACGGCTCTGGCCAGCTGCTGCACAGCGCAGAGGGGTGTGCTCCGCTTTCCCGCGATGCCGACGATCTCTCGCTGTACCTCCGAGGCAGCAGGCCAGGGCGCGCAGGAGCCGTAGGGGGGTGGGCCTTGGGTCAATTGCTCATACTCGAGCAGCGCCGCGCCCATTCGTGAGCGCGGGTGCGAGCGCATACGCTGCAGCAGCGAGCCGCCGTCCGGTGCGCGGTGAAGCCGGTCGATGTGATTCAGTGCCCTGCGCGCTGCTTGGAGCTCAAGGGGCCACGCTCCTGCCTCGGCCAACGTTGCGGCGCACTGCGAGTTTTTGGGCAGGCCTAGGCACACGCGCAGGGACTTGCGGTGCTGAAGCTCGAGCTTCTTCCAGCACGGCTTGCGCACCGTGACGAGCGGCAGCGCATAGAGCACCGCCCCCAAAGCTGCGGCATTGTATAGACGCAGCGCGGCTTGCTGGGAGATGCCCTGGCCTCGAGCGGTGAGCTTGTGCACGGCGGCGGTGATCCTCTTCATCTGCAGACAGGCCTTGGTCGCCGCGGGGCGGAAGGAAAGGCGCCAGTCGATGTCCAGGCCAAGGTACCGCACCGATTTACGCCAAGGAATCGGAGTCCCGTCCAGTGACAGTGGCGCAAGGTGCGCGCGCGAGCGCGAAACGCAGGCCATGGCCACCGATTTGTCCGCGCTCAGTGACAGACCAAGGCCGCGCAATCTGGCATCGATTGCGGTCAGGGCTCCCTGAAGGCACCCCCGCACGCGGAACGCCTCGCCCGGTGGTCCCCGGCACCACAGAGCTATGTCGTCTGCATATATGGACATGTACACATGGTGTCGCCCGCTCGTGGGGAGGGAGGCCGGCACCACCGACATGGCCACATTAAACAGAAATGGTGATAGGACAGAGCCCTGCGGCACGCCCATGTCGACCGGGCGAGGCTTGGAGAGCTTACCCCCTACTCGTACGCGCATGGTGCGCCCGCTCAGGAAGCCATGAACGTATCGCAAAAGGCGCCCGCTCACACCGGCCCCCTCAAGCACCGCGAGAATTGGTGCGCGGTGAACGTTGTCAAAAGCGCCCGAGACGTCCAGTAGCAGCAGCAGCGCAACCTGGCCTGCTGCCCTGGCATGCTCCAGCGCTGTAACAACGTCCGATATAGAATCAGCCGTGCACCGCATCCCACGGAAACCCGTCTGCCGCTCGTCAAACAAATCAGCCTCCGCAGCCCGCTCGTTCAGACGCTGCAACGCCATATGCTCCATGAGCTTACCTGCCGCCGATGTTAATGCCACTGGCCGGTATCCGCTCAGCTCCGTAGGTGGGCGCCCTGCCTTTCGGATGGGACAAACGACCGCGGTTCGCCAATCCTCCGGAAGCTCCCCGCGTTCCCACACCAGGTTGATCTGCTGCAGGAGGATCTGTCGTTGCTGCGCATCCAGGTTTCGCAGCATTTGGTATGTCACCCCGTCCGGTCCGGGCGCCGAGCGGCGGCGGCAGCGCTGCAGCGCATTGTTCAATTCCGCCGCGGTGAACGGCGCATCACATGGACCTTCCGAGGCGACGGGCGAGGGACTGGCGTCGCTTCTGGGGCTCTCAGGAGCAGCTATGTTAGCGGCGTTTGCGGGGCTGGGCGGCGCGAACCGATCGGCAAACCGCTCTGCCAATTCTACAAAGCTGAGCCCGCTGGAGATTGCGAGGGCGGCCAGCGGTTGACGGTTTGCCTGTGGTTCGGTGATGCGCCGCAGGGTGTCAAACAGCCTCCGCGAGCTGACATCTTCCTCCATCCGTTGGCATAGTGAAGCCCACTGCCGGCGGTATAGCTTGTTGGCGTGGCGGCGCGCTGCTGCGTCCAAGCGGTTGTAGACAGTCCAGTCGGCGGCTCTGTCAGTCCGTCGCGCCCGTCGCTCTGCGCGATCTCTCTTCTCGCGCAGATTGAGCAGCTTCATATCAGGTGTGGGCTGCCCTGCCCTTACCTCTGCTCGTTGGGTGGCTGCGAGAGCGCTTCGGACTAGACTTGAAAAGAAATCTGCGCCAGTGGCCGCCGCCTCGTCGACCGCCCGCCTGAACGCACTCCAGTTGGTAATGGAGTAGGCACGTTTGGGGCGCGCCTCCATCGCAGTGGGTTCAATTAGGATGGAGTAATGATCCGAGCCCCAGAGAGATGGTGATCGGCGCCATGTCGCCTCGATGCCTCTGGATGCGAAGGCAACGTCGATGCAGGAGCCGGTTGTTCCGCGTCGTCGAAAGGTGGGCTCGCCGGTGTTCAAGGGGGTGAGTCCCAGCTGCGTTGCTGCGTCGTGCAGGTCGTCTCCCCGCGCGGAGTGGCGCGCACTGCCCCACGCACTATGGTGGGCGTTAAAATCACCACAGATGATTTGGCGCGGGGCACAGCACGAAGACACAGCACGAAAACACAGCGCGTTCCACGCGACAGCTGGACGCACATAAACACTGGCCACCGACGTGTCAACACCACCGACGCGCACTGTCACCACCACGCACTCCTGGGCATCAGATGTCGCCGCCGCCGAGCCGACGAGGGTGTGCTGGACGTCCTGCCGCACGTATATCGCGCACCTTGATTTCCCGGGGCGATGAGATGTGACACAACAGGGCACTGCAGCACAGGTGGGTTCCTCGCACGTGGTGGCTGAGTGGTAGCCAATGTAGCCAGGTAGCCGCATCTGGGGCTCCCCGTCATGTGAACGTACGTACGTCTCCTGCAGCGCGATAACTTCCGGCGAGTCCTGTGCGATGCGAACTCGCATTTCGGCGTACCGCGCCGCAAGTGAGCGCACGTTCCACTGCAGGATGGATGGTATGCGGGAGGGAGTCCGGCGGCTAGCCATCATGCTGGCTTATCTGTGCGGGAGCACCCGCTGCTTCTAAGCAAGCCCGGTGTCCATCGGTGCCCTCCGGGAAAAGTGCGCTGAGGGCGCGCAACGCCAGCTTTAGGCGCGCGATCTCCGCGTCCCGTGCGTCAGGGGGCTGGCCGTGAGAAGCGGCCGCAGGCTCGGGCCGCGCTGTACGGGACGCCGGGCAACCGGATCGCCGCTGCCGCTGCCGGCGCTGCCGTTGCTTCTGTGTCTGCTGCTGCTGCTGCTGCTGGGGTGTTCCCCTGACGACCTGCGCATAAGAAAGAGCGCGCGGCGTCTGCTGATGTTGCTGGGCTGGGGCCGCTGTCCCAGCCTGGACGACGGCTCGGACAACCCGCCTGGACATCGGGGCCATGGATGTGGCCATTAAAGTGGCCACGTGACGCTCTCGCTGCCAGTGCGGGCACGCTGGGTCAATGGCTGCGTGCCGCCCCCCGCAGTTAATGCAGCGGGGCTTGCTCGCGCAGGTACCAGGCTCGTGTGGCCCGCCGCAGCGCGTGCATCGGGCAGGAGCACGACACACCTCAGTGGCATGCCCCAGGCTGGCGCACTTGGCACACTGGAGCGGCCGAGGACGGCAGGGGCGGACCGCGAGCCTGCGCTTGAATATGGTGATGAACGCCGGGGGTGTCGGCGCCGCAAAACGGAGAGCTAGTGTGCTGCCCGACAGAGACGCCGACACCATCGGTACCGTTGACTCCGCCGCCGCTAGCAGCTCCTCCGCCGTCCTGCGTCCGTCCACACCGAAGACCAGGCCGGAGCTTTGATTCCGAGGAGGAGGCTCCTTGGCGCAGACCGGCACGCCGCGGATGACGGCCGTGGCTAGCAGGGCCTGGAGAGCATCGCTGCTCCCCGCGTCCACTGCCACCACATTCCGCCGCATGTTTACCCGGACGGCGAGGACGCCCGGGCGGGATCCGATCTCCTCGGCCAACTCCCAGCCCTGTTCCCTGGTGAAGGCGGTGCCCCGGTTCGCCGGCCGAAACAGCACCGTCCCCACCAGGCTGGACGGGACCTCCACGGCAGCCGCGGCTCGCTCCAGGGCAGCTCTCCGACGCCGCTGCGCCTTGGTAGTGATAATGCGCCACGGGACCAGGCTGGCCCCAGCATCAGCGTCGCCGCTGCCTGCGGGGCATTGCTGCGGCGCGCCGCGGAGTTGGGCGCGCTCGGTGCCAGCAGACGAAGCCCCAGCCGCAGCCTGGTCTCGTGCGGCGGGATTTGGTGAGGTCGCACCCGTTTTTCTTCCGGACGCCGTCGCCCCACCAGCAACAGCAGCAGCATCAACAGCAGGCTGGAGGTGGGCTCCATGGGGCTCCTGCTGGGAAGGCCCTGCTCCTTCGAGTGTGGAGGGAGAGGGAGCAGTGACGGTGGGGGGCCTTCGAGCTTCCCGCTTGGCCACCGCGATGTCCCTTTTGGTTTCCGAGTCCCTCTCCTCCTCGGACCCCGTTGAGCGTCGCCGTTTCCGGAGAGCAGACTCGTCCATTGGGGTGCACATGCTCTCCTCGGCTGCAGGTGTCCGCGGTGAGCCCGCAGCAGCAGCATCAGGGGGAGAGGGCATCACAGCCGGTTCCCCAGGAGCAGCAATGGCGGCAGGAAGCGCAGGGGTGGCCGGCAATGGCGGGGAGGGAGCCGCCATGGAGTTCTGCGTCTGGTGAGCGAGCGCCATGGCGTCCCGCAAGGCTAGAACGCGTGGGTCCGCCGGCGACACGTCCAAGGTCCCTATGACGGACTCAAGGTTCTCCGAGGTGGTGATGAGCGCCGCCGTCAGGCACCTCACCGTGTCCCGCAGATCAGCGATCTCGGCCTGCATTCGCCGAATGGTGCTGGACGACCTTCCTCTGGACGGCGTTCGTCTCCGTGATCGTGAGCGAGAGCGGCCTGCCCTGCGTTGCTGATTGTCACCGCCAAACACAGGCCTTCGCTCGTTCACGGTGTCTGTGGCCTCCATGGGGAGACCCCGCAACGCCGCGAAGCCTTAGGCCCAGCGTCCGAAGGAGCAGAGAGCTAAAAAACACGTCCGCTCGCTTCGAACGCCCACCGAAGAATCAAAAAAGTTCGGTTGTCGAAAAAGTAATTCCTGCAACTGCTACTACAGAGAGTGAAGGCCAGACTGTAGTGCGCTTCCTCAGGAAAGTGACAGAGTAGTTGCTACCGAGGTATACAGTAGCTCTGGGTAGAATGTCAAAGTTACGGTTCAGTTGGAATGCACTTAAATAAGGCCGCCTGAAGACGAAGTTGGTGGACCCCCATCGAGAAGACCGAGTAAAGCACATCTCAATGTTGCAGTTCTGACTGCGAGAAAAAGTGGTCATATCGCAATGAGTTCGAAAACTCCGGCGAAACTGTAGCTGTGGAGCATACGCTCAGTGAAAAGCCGGAAACTGTTCCGATTGAACCATTGAGCAACGAGGAAGCCTTTTACACTGCCAAGGCAAGAAATTTCTCGACACTGAGAAAGCTTAGAGTAATGTGTAAACCGGAGCATCGATGATTTATGGTTTACGGTTTATGGTTTATAGTTTATGGTTTAGTTACTGAGCCTATGAGGGGCGCCGTAGTGAAGGTCTCCTCAAATTTCAATCACCTGCGGTTATTTAATGTGCACTGTCATCGCACAGTACATGGGCCTTTAAGAATTTCGCTTCCATTGAAATTCGGCTGCCGCGGCCGGGATCGAGCCAGCGTCCTTCCGGTCAGCAGCCGAGCACCATAACCAATGAGCCACCGCGGCGGTTAACCGGAGCATTGAGAGAGGAAGGCTGTTGGCAAGATCAGCTAATGACTGGAAATCAGGAGCATGAGTCACCAAAAACTAATGAGGTGTGCTCTGAGTGATATCGAAATGGAAGTGTCAGAAAAAAGAAAAAGGAAGAAGAGAAGGAATCAGAAAGAAGGAAAGTTCAGCACACGAAGAAAACAGACCCTAAACTATGGGCTTTATCACGAGAGCGCAGCTCGTATGATGCAAGTGAGAACGAATCGGGCTTAGCAAGAAGAAGAATGAAAATAATGAAAAGTTTGTTCTATACTTAGAATCGGTGAGGTGGCTATGTTCCTTATGCGCATCAGCTAGACAAAAACACGCCTCATTGGCCTAGTATGTAGAGAAAATAAAACTCTTCAGTGAGGCTCTCATCTATCATGCTCGGTACACAGCCCACGTCCACCCCTCCCAGTAAACAGTCAGGAATATTGAAAGTCGAGAGAAGTCTTCTTCGCACCGGTCTGGGGGAAACACAGGCACGAAATGAAGAATAAAAATGTCGAGGCTCTACCGAGATGAATAAGTTACCGCACCATACAAAAATATGACCCGAGGCAACGAAATCGAAGAGCGGTATGACTCGGAAAAATTAAAGACAGAGGGAAGAGAAAACGGGTGCGGTGCCTTCAGGTCGATTCTTGGGACCGATAACCGTAACACAGGTTTCGCCTCCATTTCACGTCGAAGTATTAAAACAGGCTGGAACACCTCATTATATATCCCCCTCTTCACTACCATCGCCATCGCGCGCGAACACCCAGGACGTATTCTATTCGTGAACATACGCGCCGTCAGTGTGCGGCAACTTTTCGACACATATGAGTGAACTTAGAAGAAAAAAAAACACGCTGTGATCCACCAATACACGTTTCTCTCGAAACGACTACTAGTAATGAGATATGGCCCAACACCCGAGAAAGAAACTTAATCTCTCTCCTAATATGAAAATCACTGACACAATGAATGCAATCAGTTCTTAATTGGGACTTAACGTTCGCTCGAAACAACATTTTGTTGGTGTACAACAGCCCTTTCTCTCGACATGCACGTTGACAACAGAAAACCTTAACAAACTGCTACGCCAACCAACAGTGCTGCGCGTGCGAACATATCCTAAACTCCCCCCCCCCCCCCCGACGCACACATACCACATAGACTTTATTCTATCCGAAAATTACTTTCAGCAAAAAACAAAACCAGACATGCGCCCCTTGAGGAGGCCGATGAAACCTGTTCAGAATAACTGCGCCAATAAGAAACGCAACATTTAGATAATAAGCTGAGGCTGTGCGCCAATCAGGTATAGGAAAACAATATATCGGGGATGAAATTAACGAAGAACGGCATGGTTATACGTGCCTGCGGGCGTGAGCGCCGCACGTTTACCGAAATTACACATCGCACCGGGATCTTCGCGCTCCAGTGAAGCCAATTACTCAGCGCACGCCAACTTCAAGTTTTCCCTTCGCCTGAAAGGCGCCTACGTACTACGAAGCCGAAGAGTGGTGCATGTGGCGCCCATACAAAGTACATAGGCGAGACCGTGACAGGAGGAGCAGTAACGAGAACAAAAGAAGAGAACCGGGTAAAGAGACGAACCGTGATAGAAGCAAGTAACCTGACGTTCATAAAGCATCGCCTTCTCGCCGCCCTTCCCCCATCTTACTGACTGGAGCGCACTCGTAAGCCCTCGTCCGCCACATTTAATAAGCAGAAAGCAGCGCTCCATAACGCGTGCGGATCTCCCAATCGTGCCCCCCCTGTTCCCTTTGTCTGCCTTTCTGTTTATGTGACAGAGCTTGCACGTGAATGCGTAGAAGCAGCTCACTCGCTGTAGGGCGGCCAGGGAAGGCCTAAGGCGTGCTGCAGCCACCAATGGCCGGAAAAGGGCACGCAAGAGGCGCGAACGGCAGAAAGACAAAGATTGAGGAGGCGCTCTTTGGCTGACTGCACGCAGCAAGAGCGAACGAAGAAAAAGAACGATGTCAGAGCCTGAAGACATAGAAGGAGGAAGCTGTACACAGTGGCTTCACGGTCCACTCGCGAGGGGACGAGAAAATCACGACGACAACATCCACGCGGAACCCCACGCTGCTCTGTTCAGCGCCTCACACTTGTCTTATTCTAACAGCGCTGCCGGTACCCTAGACTCTCTGAGCTGAGCGCTGGCGACAACGCGCGCTAATTGAAACGAGCCTGGAAAGAGTTACGCTGCCTTCCACACGCGAACGGGTGGGCATTGGCCTCTAGCTATGCAGCGGGACTACATCAGCAGAGCAAAACCTGCACTGAACGCCATAGCGTCGTTGATAATATATCCAACAAAAGGAAAGACAGATGATATTGAAAGAGTGAGGCGGGGAGGTTGAGAAAAAAGAAAAGACTAAGAGGTCGTGTGCATGGGTGCGCGATGAACTTTGTTCAAAGCAACGTGATTGGAATGAACAGCAGGGCGTTAAGAGGACAGCTCGTCCGCTATCGACGACTTCTAACAGGATCATTGTGCGTATGACGCCTTCTTTTGCGCTGCAGATGCAGATAAGAAAAAGAGGAAGATGTAGATAATAAAAAGAGGAGGAAGAAAGAACTGGGCAAGGGGGTGGGGGGGGGACGTTTGATTTGCTGTCGTTGGAGAAGAGAAAGGGTTGCGGACGTGATTAACGGATCCCTCCTGCTGAGATCGCCAGTTGCCGCCGCTCAAACAATTGAATGGATTGGGGACTCCGAAACGATTGAACAAATGAACAGTAAAAAAGATAACAAAAACTGAAAGGAGAAAAAAAAGGCTGCTCCTCGGCCGGTCCAGACTTCTCTTGTCGCCCGCCCCTGTGAGCGCGTCGCCTGCGGGTTTGTTTCCTGTCTTAGCTTTTCGTGAACATGAGAAGAAAAAAAGATTTTAAGCGCGATCTCGACGGCGTTCGCGTTCTTGTTAATACTGTCTGGATGGCGGCACTAACACCTGCTGCCTCGTGCTTATTCTCTACAGTCCCGTGAAAACACGTTACCGTCTCACTACTTTTCCGGCCAATGTCCAGCGCTGAAAGTGCCCTTCTATGCCGAAAGGAGAAGACGGTATTGCACAGGCTTGGATTAAAAAGCGATGTAGTTCTAAACAAACAACAGCGCTAACAAGCTCGGCGCGTGCGGGACACAGACCAGCAATTACTCAGTCTTCTAATTAGAGGCTTGCGAACTCAGCGCTCGACTTTGAGTCTTGTTTTCGAGTGACGTAAAAAAGAACCGGAACAGAAGCTCCTCCTAATGCGTGTCGAGCAAGGTTTTTCTCTTCTTTTCAAAGTGCCGCCCGACGAATTCTTAATTGACGTGCTTAAAAGACGGCTTCGCTCGTGATAGGTTACAAGTACATGGCTTAAGAACAAAAAAGTTTGAACTGGGCGCTGACGAAGCGACAGTGAGTGTTTCCCAACGCGTGGCTTTTCAGAGTGCTGATCTGTATCTGTTTTTGTAGCGAGAGCTACACTGGGCTACCAGTCAAGCATTTCGCGGTAGATGTGAGAGGAAAGTTGTGCGCATGCGCCGTCCCAATGGCAACCGGAGAGGAGAGGAGCGGCGTGCGCTTCGCCGTAGCCGCGGCCGCGCGCCCGCTCCACCGTCGGAGCCAAGCGTGACTTCACGCGGATAAGCATTTGTGCGCATGCGCCGATACCATGGTAACCAAAGAGACCCTACAGATGCGCCGCGTTCTTCGTCACCGCCGCGCCGAACGCCGCTCTATCACCCGAACCGCGCGTTGTCGCATGCGCAGCATTGCGTATAAAAAGCAGAGATGTAATCGGCGGCTGTATCGCAACGCTTGATATGGATGCACAGAAGGAGAGTCCAGCCGCTGCTAAACGGCGGTATAAACAAGAGAACATTAACTCATCCGATCCTGAGGTTGTCGCCCGGCAGTTGGCTACTGAACAAAGAGAGAATGAGCGTCAGAAGGCGAAGAGAGCAGCGGAGACGCCCGAACAGAGAGAGGAACTGTTTGCCAAACGGAGATGCTAGACTGCCGAGCGAATAGACGGCGCATAGCCGCCGTGATGGAGCCTATGGAAGGCGCCAGTCAACAGGAATCAAGAGAAGAGAATGTGAAGGCCCGTCGTTACAACATTCCAGTTTCCGAAAACCAAGCTCAGCCTGGTAAACGTACCTCTCGCTACGGATATCCTGGCATAGCTGAGCTAAGCCACAGCGATTTTTTTTGCTATTCATCCAAAAAGACAGAAGCCTTAAAGCAAAGTTTTCTCGTTAGCTTTAGTATATTAGGGGTTCAGTTAAGAGCACTTTCATTTTCATGCTTGTATTTATGCAGATGTATAAACGCAGGCCTTACTGTGGTCCGTTGGTCAGCAAACAAACTGGGCTATCAGGCTTAGACGAATGTGATATTTTAGTGATGGACAGTACAATACAGTTTCAGAATTTCACCATTTCCAAGGCTTCAGTAAATCGTCGCTATAGACGCGACTGTAACTTTTTAGTTAGATCGCATGTGAGGAAAAAAGAATGTGATACAAACGTGCAGGGGACATTGGAGTGGCATGGAATGGTGCCACCGCTCTGTTTCAGATCATAAAGCTTCATTTAATGTGCCGACCGAGAGAAAGTAGTCAAGGGCGTCAGACGACCGCCATTTTCGCTGCAGTGTGCCGATGAAAGTGCGCAGGTGTCTTCGCGCGGGCTTTTGATGGCTACAAAGTAGAAGTTAGGTATCTTCCTTCAGAATCCCAATGAATGTGAAATCCAAGAGGCCCGCGGATGTAATCATACGTCCCTCGGCCACGCGCCCCAACCGCAGAGTCGCGACACGTAATTACTTTCAGTCAGACAGTCACAAAATTCGGTCATGGAAATAAATGGGAAACTTCACGGTCTACACGTAAACAAAGGGATAAAAGTGCCGACAAGAAGCATAGAAGCCAAGCCACATGAAACGGTGCATAAGGCACAGTGCGCCTTTTATATGTGTGTTAAAAAAAGCGCAAAATATAGAAAAAAAATGTGTGCCAAAGTCAGTAAAAAGTAAAAAGAATAAAAACGATACACTTAAAGCAAGCGGCCAAGCACTCAACTAAATAAATAAAAAGCGATCACTTCTTTGTCTACGTCTTGTGGAGGTCGCAACTTGGGCGGCAGCGACCACCCAGTTATTAGAAGACTTGCCGCCGTAGCGGTCGGCGGAACGGCGACGGCAGCGTCCGGGCGAAGGAAACGTGCCTGAGCTTTCTGAAGCGCTCTTGCTGGCGTTGCCCACATCCCTCCCATTTCTTACGTAAGCCCATTTCTTACGTAAAATTAAGCCAAAAACATGATAAACAAGCTATCGCTGCCCGCGCTGAAACCTCTTTTTGTTCATCAACCACGGGGTATGAAACGTGCAAAGTCTCTTCAAGAAGGGGACATATAGATGTATCAGTGCTGTTTCAACTTTTCTTCTTGCTGGAGCGAACACGGCATATCCCGGCTAAACGCGCCAACAGATGGCGCAGCCAGGTAGGGTGAGTCAAGACTGCAACGCTTCTTGAATCCAAGCAACTCCAGTTTGGAGAGTGTGGACGTGGAAGAAATGCAATTCTTTTCTTTTTCGTCGCCCTGCTTCAAAACAAACCGCCGTTTCATTGCGCAATGACTGCAACTTGTAAGCCGGAAATCAATGTCATGTTAGGTTGTGAGTTGAAAGAGGCGGTTTCTTCACTGAAGTCAATCGTATCTAGCGTGTGGTTATTGAAAATAACGATTTGTATGCATTTAATGATATTGCCACCTAGTGTTGCCAGGTGGCGCAAGCTGTCCGCGAAGACGATGAGGTTGCGATCGTGCTGTCGCGGATCGGCCGCCATTACCCTCTCCTCTTGCCGACTCCAGTTGTTGAAGCGTCTCTCCGTGAGAACTCCGTGACAATTTGGTGGAGGTGCTGGGTACGAGTATCCCATGCAAGAAACCCCTCCAGGGAGCCGTGCCGCCAGCCCTGCGCCGATTGACACCCCGGTACACCGCTTCAGCCGGAGGCTGCAGGGACTTTCACCGGAGCTTGGACCACTCGCGACAGTCATGATACCAGCCACCGGTATTCTCACGCAAGCTGCCGGTGCTACACCTGCCCACTATACCTTGCAGACCCCGCGGGTTCCCAAGGCCTTCCACGGGGACCTTTTCGAAGACGTGGAGGACTGGTTCCTTCACTTCGAGCGTGTGGCTGCTTATAACCAGTGGGACGACGCCGCGAAACTAAGAAACGTCTACTTTAGCCTAGAGGATGGCGCCCGCACGTGGTTTGAGAACCGTGAGGAAGTTCTAACTTCCTGGCGAGAGTTTAGCCGTCGCCTGCTGGAGGCCTACACCAGCGCGGATCGCCGCGAAAGAGCGGAGCGGGCAATCCAGTCCCACGTCCAGCTACCGAACGAAAGCGTACAAATGTACGTCGAGGACATGACGCGGCTCTTCAGGAGAGCTGATCCTGCCATGCCTGAAGAGAAGAAACTTCGGCACTTAATGAGAGGCGTCAAAGAGCAGCTGTTGGCAGGCCTCGTGCGCAGCCCACCATCTACAGTTGCTGCATTTCTTTCGGAAGCCACAACGATGGAGAAGGTCCTGCAACAGCGTTGCGCCATTTACGACCGGCCCGTGCATGCTGCTGCAGTCACATCATCGTTTGCCACCATCGGACAGCATCCTGATGATTTGCGGGAACTTATTCGCACAATCGTGCGCGAGGAGCTTCACAAATTTTGTAGCCCGTCGCAGCCTGCGCTCGGTTCCATCTCCGCTCTTGTACGAGAGGAGGTGCAACAGGCGTTCCGGGGCCCTGTTCCTGTGGTCGACGTACCACCTCTGCCTGGGGACTACCGCCGTCCGACGTACGCCGAAGTTGCAAGGCGTCCGGCTCCCGCTTCGCCGCCACCAATTCACGCCACGCCTCAAGCCCCGCGGCCCTCTGTGCAACCGGTGCAGTACTTCGAGGATCGTCGAGCACCCCTCCGAAAGGCCGACGTTTGGCGTACACCTAACCGACAACCGCTCTGTTTTCACTGCGGAGAGCCAGGTCATCTTTATCGAAATTGTTATTACCGACGCATCGGCATCCAAGGCTTCCGCACCGACTCACCGAGACCCCGTCAAGGTGAACGACCCCCTGAAATTGAAGAATTCCTTGCGGACCAGCGCAATCCATCCCGAGCGCAGCGGCAGTCGCGCTCACCCTCACCGAGGCGCTCTTCCCCGACACCTCCCGGCTTCTCGCGAGCGGCACCGGGCCGATCGCCAAGTCCTCGTCGGGAAAACTGAAACCCGCGACCTTCAGGGGCGAGGTCGCTGGGGGGCGCTGTGCTGAAGACCTCCCGTCGTCGCCGCTACAATCCGACAAAAACCCGCCGACGCCATCACCAGAGTTAAAAAACCGCGTTTCTTTAGAAATACCCGTTCTTATTGATGGTCGCAGAGTAAGCGCATTAGTTGATACCGGGGCCGATTATTCGATCTTAAGTGGACAACTGGCGACCATTCTGAAAAAAGTGATTACCCCTTGGCCTGGCGCGCACCTTCGAACTGCCGGCGGTCATCTGGTTACGCCCAAGGGTATGTGCACTGCTCGCGTTCAGATCAGCAAGCCCACGTTCGTCGTCAGCTGCATCGTCCTGGGCGAGTGTTCTCGGGACCTAATCCTCGGCATCGACTTTCTGCGGGAGTATGGAGCAATTATCGATCTGCGCAACCGAATCGTCATGTTTTCCACAGAGCAAGCCGCCGAACTCGACAACTCCTGCCAACGCAGTGCCGCACTTCGCGTTTTCGCCGACAGCGTCACACTTCCGCCCCGTAGCAGTGTTTTGATTGAAGTCGCCTGTGCTGAGTTGCACGACGCTGAAGCAGTCGCCGAGGCTAATCATTCGCTCCTCCTGACTCAAGGCATCTGCGCCGCTCGAAGCTTACTAACAATTCGCGCTGGCCGGTCTGCGATCCTTGTTACAAATTTTTCTCCAGAGCACCGGCACCTTTTCTCTGGAACTGCGATCGCTACCGCTGAAGCGGTTGTGGATGTTCCGGTCTGCTTTGCGTTCGCGGCAGCGGCCCCTGACGACCAATCATCGCGCGCCACTGACGACCAATCTGTTCCGAATGTCGACATCAACTGCAACCTCCCCGAAGGAAAGCGCCTGGCCTTAGAGCACTTGCTATTGGAGTATAAACAGTGTTTCGCTTCTTCGTCGAAAGTTCGTCAAACGCCCCTAACGCAACACCGGATCATTACGTATGACGACGCTCGCCCTATCCGCCAGCAGCCTTATCGTGTTTCCGCCAAAGAACGGGAAGTAATCCAAAAGCAAGTTCAGGAGATGATTGACGACGGTGTAGTTCAACCTTCCCAAAGCCCGTGGTCTTCGCCTGTTGTCCTTGTTAAAAAGAAGGATGGAACACTTCGATTCTGCGTGGACTACCGTAAATTAAACAATGTGGCTAAAAAGGACGTCTACCCGTTGCCCCGCATTGATGACTCCCTGGACAGATTACGGCGTGCTAAGTACTTTTCATCCATTGACCTGAAGAGCGGTTATTGGCAAATTGAAGTGGACGAACGGGACCGCGAAAAAACTGCCTTCGTTACACCAGATGGCCTCTATGAATTCAAAGTGCTGCCTTTTGGCTTGTGCTCTGCGCCAGCGACGTTTCAACGGATGATGGACACTGTCCTCACCGGCCTCAAGTGGCAAAGTTGTCTTGTATACCTGGACGACGTTGTCGTTTTTTCAGAAACTTTTGAACAGCATCTCGTGCGCCTGCGAACTGTCCTCAGAGCCCTCCATTCCGCTGACCTTACGCTGAAGCCCCAGAAGTGCCACTTCGGTTACACAGAGCTCAGGTTCCTCGGTCACGTTGTGAGCGCCGACGGAGTTCGACCCGACCCCGACAAGACAGCCGCCGTCGCCAATTTTCCTACTCCGACTGACAAGAAAGCTGTCCAGCGTTTTCTGGGTCTCTGTGCATATTACCGACGGTTTATTGCGGACTTCGCAAAGATTGCAGAGCCGTTGACGCGCCTCACCAGGAGCAACACCTCCTTCGTTTGGGCAATAGACCAAGAGACGGCTTTCTCTTCGCTCCGCCAACGCCTTCAGACATCTCCCGTTCTTGCACACTTCGACGAAGAGGCCGACACCGAGATCCACACCGACGCCAGCAATATCGGTCTTGGAGCTGTCCTTGTCCAACACCAAGAGGGCATTGAGAGAGTTATAGCCTATGCTAGCCGTACTCTCTCCCGCGCCGAACGCAATTACTCTACGTCAGAGAAGGAATGCCTTGCTGTCGTATGGGCCACCATGAGATTTCGCCCTTACCTTTACGGCCGCGCATTCAAAGTCGTAACCGACCACCACTGCCTATGCTGGCTGGCTAATTTGCGAGACCCGTCTGGACGATTGGCCCGCTGGAGTTTACGGCTCCAAGAATTCGACATTACCATCGTATATAAGTCGGGCCGTAAACACGAAGACGCCGACACGCTGTCGCGTGCACCACTCGACTCTTCCGGTCCCGAAATCGACGACGACAGCGGTTTCCTCGGTATACTTAATGCATCGGATATAATAGCCCAGCAGCGGGCTGACACGGACCTCCGACCGCTGATTGACAACCTTGAAGGTCACGCCATGCCTCTACCACGACACTTCGCTCGACGTCTCGGCTCTTTCTGTTTGCGCGAAGGTATCTTATACAAAAAGAACTCGAGAGGCCAAGAAAAAGCTTACCTTCTGGTACTTCCGGCCGATCTTCGCGCCGACATTTTATTGGCATGCCACGACGAGCGCACTTCAGGCCATCTGGGTTTTTCCCGGACGCTCGCCAGGATACGCAACATGTACTACTGGCCCGGACTCTCGGACGATGTCCAAAGGTACGTAAAAAGCTGCCGTGAATGCCAGCGCCGGAAGACGCCACCGCTTAAGCCGGCGGGTTTTCTCAAGCCCGTTACTACACCCCGCTCTCCGTTCGATCAAATAGGAATGGACCTTCTCGGTCCTTTTCCGTTGTCACTCTCAGGAAACAAGTGGATCATAGTCGCTACTGACTATTTGACTCGCTACGCCGAGACCAAGGCGATACCCTGTGCCACAGCTTCAGAGGTCGCCAACTTTTTCATGCAAAACATCGTCTTGCGGCACGGAGCCCCTTCGTGCGTTATTACCGACAGAGGCACAGCGTTTACAGCGCAGCTAATCGACCATATATTTACGTTGAGCTGCACTAGCCATCGCACGACCACAGCTTATCATCCGCAGAGCAATGGGCTAACCGAACGCTTAAACAAGACCATTGCGGACATGCTGTCAATGTACGTAGACGTTCAGCACAAAACTTGGGATGAGGTGCTACCGTACGTCACATTTGCGTACAACACGGCCCTCCAGGAGACTACACGCTTTACTCCCTTTCGTCTTGTATATGGACGTGAAGTCCAGAGCATGCTTGACGCGATGCTACCATGCCTCGATGACGACCAACTCGCACCCGATGTTCATGAAATTGCCCAACGCGCTGAAGAAGCCCGTCAGCTTGCCCGCGTACACATCGGCCAGCAGCAGGGCACTGATGCGCGCCGTTACAACCTTCGACACCGACAGGTCGACTACAATCCCGGTGAACAAGTTTGGGTGTGGACACCTGTCCGCCGCCAGGGCTTGTCCGAGAAACTACTCTGCCGGTACTTTGGCCCCTATAAAGTGCTACGGCGTATCAGTGATGTTACCTATGAAGTGGTTCCCGACGGTGCCGCGCAACCGAGACGTCGACAGCCCAACAGCTCTGACATTGTGCACGTTGTGCGGCTTAAGCCGTACTATGCCCGATAACGGCTTAGCGGCCCTCCGTTGTGACTCTGTGTGTGCTCCGTTTTCCTCGCGTTCTTCTCTGTTTCCCTTCTGAACCTTAGCGCGCCTACGCTGCTGGCGGCCCCACTGCGATGCCCTTCTTTTTCGGAGGGGGGAGTAATGCCACCTAGTGTTGCCAGGTGGCGCAAGCTGTCCGCGAAGACGATGAGGTTGCGATCGTGCTGTCGCGGATCGGCCGCCATTACCGTCTCCTCTTGCCGACTCCAGTTGTTGAAGCGTCTCTCCGTGAGAACTCCGTGACAATATGATATTGTAAGTAGTTTGTAAAACCTACGAATGGGTCCCACTGCTGCGGCTTCACCCTTTCATTAAGCAGCCTAAGCAACACAGTAATGCGATTGCTCCACCAGATTTGTTGGATTTCGAGGGAAGTGCAGAATTAGTTTACCTAAGGCGCACCTAATTTATTCCCTGTTTGGTGCACTCCGAGTCATCCACTTATTCAGACACCTCAAAATAACAAGGGTGCGTGGGCATCAAAATATCGGTCCGCAAGTGGCGACTATAAAGCACTATGTGCTGCGTACAAAATTGCTTCCACAACTAACTAGTTAGCGGCTTCTGACTTTGATCGATATGAAAAACTTCAGAGCTTGAGGCCTTGGTGAATGCTTTGTTTTAAGAGAACTTTTTTTTTAACCTGTTCATAGCCCGGATCTCCGTCATATACCCCGAGTTCCTCACAGTAGCTTCGCGCGTGGCCCTGGAATCATGACCAACTGAATAGAACTCCGATTGCTTGAATATTTTTCAGTAGCACAGGCGGAGATAGGGCGGGATCCCGTCGTTCTACTGGATTCCAAAACAAGTTTATTCTAGTCTGATCTCCTCCAGCCAAGCGAGAGCCCGAGTCTTTTTTTCACGCTGCGAAATGATTAAAGTATTTCGCCTCCATCTGTTTTTCTTATTAGAAACCGAAGAGTTGAGCCTTGGTGATGCTATAGACACAAACAACTGATCGTAGATAAGTTGAATTAAAGAAAGGTGAGTGAAGCGACGCAAAGAGGCACTGCGGCTTGTTATCGAAGACAACGATCGCACTGCCGCCTATCACTGCAAGCCCCTCTCTAATAGTGCTGAACTCTAAAATCTATTCTTAAAATCTGTTCTCTTGCCCCAGTGATGACACACGTGTCCGGTCTCCAAAACTTTGATTGCGTTGACGCGAATGCAACCTGATGCGACCTGTTCCCTGGTTTATTAACAGGGCCGCCAGTTTCGCAGCGCTGGTGTCCGCGGTCAATTAAATCGACACAACGGGGCTCCCAGCCGTTTGACGCAGACACAGCAAGAGGCAATTAGGCCTTATCTTTCGCTGCTGGAAGTCTCAAGATGGGCTGATCACCTGGCATCAACGGAGTGACGGGGCAAGATAAGAGTGCCACCTCGAGGACCGGCAGAGCTTCAGAGCAGTTGGAGTCGCGGGAGAGAAATCCTGCTCCCATGCGAACGTGTGGGCAGGAACAATAAGACCTCAGATAAAAATGGAAATAATGGAGCAGCATCCGGCTCTCCAAGAAGAAGGGTTCGGTGCTGCTAGCGCTAAGCCTTCCGCTAAGAAGGATCAGAAAGAACAAGCGATTCATGAAGGACCACTGCTTCGGCCTACTGGTAGGCCGCAAAATGCTGACAGCGGAAAACGAGAGTGATTGAACTGATTTACGCCATGTACCCGGATGGCTGAGGTACGATTTTATTCAAGGCACAATCTGAAGAGGTAACTTATAAGGAGTTATGGCGATGATGAGTAAAGTTGCTAGGAAAAAATTAAGTAAGGTGTACTTCTTCAAGCCGGCGTGTGGGATTAGAGTTGTGCATTCACGACTGGGTGCCCGCATGCTTCAGTTCTTCAGGAGATGAGCGTACAAGATGGTACATCAAGCAGGAACGGCGTAAATAACGAATTTTTGAAAACAGGACTTTACATTCAAGGGCAACGCAAAAGGCTGAGATATGCTACAAATTTTAAACCTCTGTTTCTAATAGGTTATGAGAACTACGTCAGGCGGTTCGCAGTTGGTTGGAATTGGGAAAACCTGATATTTATTTCTGTATTAGGTTTTAAGCGCTTATGTCGGTGGTGGGATGGAAGCTGTTCTCTGTTAATTTCTTGTTGCTAACAAGAGCAACCCATAGATAGGTTACCCTCGAATTGGAAAGTTACATCACGGTTTCTGATTACATGACCCCAAATAGATCAGTGCGCGCTACAGTTGCCTGAGCCGCTTTTATTTATTCTCGCGTGAAAAAATTTGCAAACACCCACTGATCTTTACTGTATCGAGCCAGCTTCAAGGCTATGGCGTGTCTGACTGCGAATAAATTATTCAGGTCTTTCACCGAACATATCAACCCTTGTCCCTGGCGCATAACACAATTCGCCATATTTGCCTGGAGGTCCCTCGTATTTTCTCAAACACAGCAAGAGTACTCGCTGATCGTCTTGAGCAAAATACCTGTTGTTAACTGCGCCCGAAACAAACATTTAAATTGTAAATTGTTGGCTTTAACGTCCCCAAGTGACATCCCAGCTTTGAGAGACTCCTCAGCTAGAAGGAAAAATAGTCAAAACTGCAGCTATTAAAAGCTCCGTCATAAAGGCTCAGTAATCAGAAAGTAACTACTTTAGAAGACCATAATACATGATTTGGCATCGTAGTGAAGCATTCTGTGTCTGTAGGTTTCCTCGCATCGATGTTTGCGATCGCGGTCGCTAGGATGTGGGTAAGCACCCCTTCTGGTCGATGCCAGAAAGAAACTGGGAATATTTGTTTTTAAAAGTGAGCTACAATCTAGCAAAAGAGCTGTTAAATCGGCAAATTTATTCGCAGTGAAGCCAAGGGCTCTTCCACAATGTAAAAATTTAACCTCAAGCGCCCTGAACTTTGTTTTTAAAAATTGTAAAATAAACATTCTTCTCCAGATGCGGTGAAGCTATGACAGGAAAAGCATCACAGCCTTAAAGAAACGCGCAGGTCTCCAGGATTTATGTCTCCGCCGCAAAATTGCACGACTATCACTTTTTCATAAACTTTATCATCATCCATCACTTCATAACGACTTTTTTTCTTTGCCTCCTTCGATTTTTGACCGCCGCGATCATCCCTTTAAAGTTAGGCGTTTCACGTGCAGAACATTTAACTATGCGCAGTCATTCTTACCACGCACAATATCTGACTGGAACACTCTGCCTTCACATATCGCAACCACCACTGATCCTGATAAATATTTTAATCTTATATCTTCAATAACTACTGCTTAACTCTTCGCATACATTGTTATTTTTTTCATGGCTTCCTTTACAGGGTATGTTATTGCAGGGTATGTTATTAAATGATTCATTGGATTAGTGTTCTGTTTGTATAATTTTAATACTGCAGTAATCTTCGTTCTTTGCCGCACTGCCATTCTTTTTATTCTTTTGCTTACTTATGTCATGCGAAGTGTCTTATTTTTGCTTTTGTTGTTTTATATTTGTGGTTTTGTTTTATTCTGTTCATTTGCCTGTGTCCCCCCCCTATGTAATACCTTCTCGAGGGCCTTTAGGGGTATTATGTATAAATAAATAAATAAATAAATAAGTAAATGAATAAATAAATAAATAATTATTTAATTAAATAAATAAATAAATATAAAGATCATTATAAAATGCTTATTCACGCAACACCGTGCAGTTTAGTGATGCCTCTGGATGAGCATGTCAAAACTCAGCATTGGCCGTTAAGCAGCACCAAAAGGCCATTCTGCTATGATCTGAACGCTTAACGGTTCGCGACACAGTATCATACGCGTAACTTCATTGTTCACTTGAAGTCACAGGAAATAAAATCGTACTCATTCCATTCAATCCGCCGTTTTGTGCCAAGACGGTTAACTCACCATCGCCTTTCTTTCAGCATCGCCTTTCGACAGACTCACCTAATCAGGACATCGAAGGAAGCTGGCGAGCGATGCACCAAATCGCTGCAAACGTGCCTTGCAGCTTGCCTCGCCTTTCTCCTCTTTTTCTTCTATTTGCTGAAGTGCAAAAAAAAAACAGGTCTATATGTATACTAAACTCCCGCTGCGTTCTGGTTTAGTATCGCAATCGCGATTTACGGGTAACGCGGAATGCCAATTTCAGGCTTTGTTTCGGCGGATGAGAGTCATTCACGAACGTGCGGAGTGTGGATGCAGTCCTTGTGGCGGCCGCCGGGATGCCTTTGCGCGGTTCACAAGATTACTCGTTGCTCGACGGGAGGACCTCGCTTCTGACGGCGTTTCTCGCGCTATTGTTGAACGGACAGAACAAACTAATTTTTGAACCGCAGAGTTACGAATGATGAAACCTAGCAGGGGGGAGCCTAAACCACATTGTTACGCTCTGTTCTTGCTTTATTGTTTGCTGGTAGTTCTCCCCACTGCGTAGCCTGGAGGTCAGCGATTTCTTTTGCGCGCTTTTGAGCTGTACGTTCAGGTTATTGCAGAAACCCAATCTTCGAGACTTTCATTTCTGAAGTGAAAGTTTGTTTAGTATTCACCGACAGCGCAAACACTATACTTGAAACCTCATTTCAAGGCTGTTGGGAACTTGAAAACTTACATGCTACCGTCAAGCGTTATAATATTATTGCGAAGTTGAGCCAAAAGGGCTTGGACAAAACAAAGAATGCGAGTCAAAGGATTACGATCCACAGCTTAATCTCAACATTTCATTTCATTTTCATTGTTTTTTCCCCAAGCGTACCTGTTTGGTTGTGGGCAGGCTACCATGAAAAAAAAATCAAATGCTTACAATTCAATAACTGCGCAGCTTCTCAACAAATGACCATGCACCAGGTGCACTGCTTGCGCTAAAAGCCTGACAAGCGCGCTGACTCTTAGCTTTGGGAGTACTTTCTGTTTTCTTAGTCGAAATTGACAAACCTGCCCGTGGTGCCTTTGCGCTGCAGCAGTAGCAAGAAAGCACAAATTCAAAAGCAATTTGTGCAATCTAAAAAGACCTGGTAACAAAGTAACAAAGAAACAATTATATCTCGAGGATGACGGCCGCACAGTATAGAACAGTGGCAAGAAACAGCAAACAAAAACAAACACCAGCGTCCAACGCTCATGTATTGGAGTTTACCATGGTTCCTACATAATCGAAAAACATCGACGACATCTGTGCTAAGGGGCCGGATACATATTTGTCAGCGCTAAGAAGAAGGCGCCTCTTTCCGAAGCTGTTTTAGAACTCGCGATCTGGAGAGCGCGAGCATGTTTTTGTTTTGTAGATTGCACTCGATTGGAAGATCTCTCGCAGTGCGTTAGATCCCAAACTCCTGTTTCGTTTACTGTGGACTATACGGCCGTCTTTTTGAATCACGAGCCAAACCAAAAGTGCTCTGAGACCATCACTGCTTCAGGAGTGTAGGCAAGTGTATTAAATTATGTTTTTGGTTGCCGCAGGGGGTGGGTAACTGAAGTATCGCTAACGAAGGTTTGCTAAAAGTACTTAAGCGCAGTTGGAAAGATAGCATATTCTTCAGGGTGAAACAAAAGAAGGGAAGAATGATTGCTGAAGGAACGTTATTCAAGATAGTGCAAGGAGATGTTAGTTTTTATTTATTATTCAGTTGAGGGCCGCCGCGGTGGCTGAGTGCTTATAGCTCTCGGCTGCTGCGCCCGAAAGACGCGGGTTCGATTCCGGCCGCGGAGGTAGAATTTCGATGGAGGCGAAATTCTAGAGACCCGTGTACTCTGCGATGTCAGTGCTACGTTAAAGAACCCCAGGTGGTCGAAATTTCCGGAGCCCTTCACTACGGCGTCTCTCATAGCCTGAGTCGCTTTGGGACGTTAAACCCATAAACCATAAATCAATCCTAATATGCAGCATATTCTGCCGTCTCTTAACATGAATCATACAGGTGGTGTACTAAACGGCAGAAATTATACAGCGAGTTGTATGCGTAAGCAAATATTTAGCTTCGAAAGAAGCTAATTTGCTATCCTAGTCCAGAAACTGAGCAAAAATTAGTTCAAGAAAGCAGAATTCGTATGCGCTCAATAAATGATGTCTTGCCACCTGCGAGTAAAACAACTATTGGTAATGCATACAACTCGGTGATAGCGCATAAAGAACGACTTCTCGACCACGTTCGTACGGGTGATGCAGAGTGGTGAGGTTGCGTAGATGAGTCGGTTAACGTGGTGTGACAAGATAGGGACTAATGACCACTTGTGTAATGATACTAGGCTGGTGAGTGTAAAATACGAACACGAATCTCAGCCTGGTAGGTCATCTTACGTCTAATGTGGAATGTTGTTAGCAACCACAATCGACAACGGTGATCTCTTTTACTATAGCTACCAAAGATAAAGCCAAATGTTGTTCTTTGAGCCATTTCTGTTTTTTTCATATCGTACTTCACAAGGGAAAGTTGCAGTTATTACGTACACTACGAGAGTTGATTTGCCACCTAGTCACTGGTTTAGGCTTAGGGTGTGCAACGTCCCAAGCGACTCAGGCTACGAAGGACGCCAAAATGGAGGGCTCTGTTGATTTCGATCGTCTGGGATTCTTTAGTATGCACTGGCATCACATTTTAGTACACGGGCTCCAAGCATTTGGCCTCCATCGAAATGCTACAGCCGCGGCCGGATCGAACCCGCGTCTTTCCGGTCAGCAGTCAAGTACCATAACCACTGAGCCACCACGGCGGCTCCTAGTCACTAATTTTGTATATTTTATTCAGAGGATGTAATGCAACCTGCGTAGGTGGTATTAGAACATAAGTATTACCACAACATAAGGTTATCTGTAAAGCTACTTACATTAAGTTATTTCAATTTGTCGCACAAAGTTGTCAACAAGAGATGAAAAGTCGGTGCCTCCATCCCACACTACACGCCGCGTGCTGTCAAGACAACCTGCAGCGAAAGTGTTCATCTGCATGCTCTCCGAGCTCGCGTGTACTTTGGTGATTCGGCGGCATTCTCAAGAACTATAAATAGGACCTTTTTAATTTGCTCTTTTTTTACTTCTCACTGAGAAATTCCTGAGAACACTGAGAAATGGCGAGAGAGAAGGAGGGAGAGATAAAGTTGGTCACAGTAAATGTGGAGAGGTCCGCCGAAAGAAACGGTACCTTAGCCTGCCGCTCCATTCTTCAGAAAAGAGAAGGAAGGAGAGAGGCAAGGTGCAGGTTGTACTTGATGATGTCGTAACTCATCATTTGCAATTACTGTTACGAACGACGCAAACACAGAGGAACCGAAGAAGCACGTTTCTCCTGTGAACAACACAGCGTGAAAAAAAGTACTCTTTACAGGAAACTTGTTGCGGTTGAGCCTGGCTCTGAATGCTTTCAGTTGTGCTGGAGTAAAACCTGTTTGTGCTTACTATGGAAAACATTATGTATCACCGCGCGAATTAAATGCGCACGTTTAAGTTAAAGGTAATGATAACAACCTCGAGTGCGGAAGTAGCAATGAAGTGTCCGTTTCATTTTATTTAGAGGGTCAGCAGTAGCGGACGAAGTTTTTATAGTAGCATCATAATTTTTCTCCCCTTTTTACCGCTTCAGATTTCGTATAAATTTTTTGCGCGTGTAATAATCGCACTGGTCAAACTTTTCACAGTATTTTTTGGAAAAAAAGTGCGCTCATTACGCGAGTATAGCTCACAGCTAAATATGCAAGTAACTGCTCATAGCTAAACGTGTAACAATCCTTCGAATCTCTCGCCTTGGAATGCAACTGAGCCAGCTCATATTAATATGCAGAAGAAAAAATAAATGTAAATTATAATCAACAATATCGCTACCGTGGTCTACATATTGTCCAGCATGTTGGATCAATTGTTTCAAAGCAACATGTCCAAAAGAGAAGCTAAAGTGTTTTTATTCTGTATTATTTTTGCCGCTCTATAATTAGAATGTTTTGTTTTCGGACAGTTGTCTCTACTTTAGTAAATATTCAATCGCTAACAACTTTTCATAAAAACCATTCACAAATATTTATGCATTGCTACATCATTCTGCGCTCTTGACTTTCCGGAAGCCTTAGTTAATTTCTGTTAGCACAAACGACGCTCCATTCAGCAGCCATTAACAGCGATCATTGAGACGACTTCAGAAGTGTTCTTGAGACCCTCTTCTTTCTAAAATAGTTGGAAAGAGCCACGGAAGCAGCCGGAGTTATCCGAAGGTGTAGATCCGTAATCATCCGAAAGCGAGTCTTGGTAAAATGCCAAAGAACTGCGCCGGCCTTCTCTTTGTGATGAGGCAATGAAAAGAGAAGGAATTTTATAGAAAAAATGACTGTAAATTGTTATTGTTCGCCGAGGTAGCTGACATCTCTTCACAAATTGCCAAAGCTTTTCCAAGCTCACGATGTCGCTTTCCTTCTCTTCTGGTCTTAGAATCATTCCACTGATAGCGCTCGCGCCAAAAGTTGGTTTTTTGTCAGGGCCGCTTCGAGGCATAGTGGAGAAACTGGAAGAAATGAACCCTTCTCAACAACATTCGAAGAGCGCAGAAATACTATCAGCCAGCATTTGTGTCGATTTTTCCTCCTTAAAAGAATCTTTCAAGTGCAGTGAGTCGAGAAAAGCTTAGAAAACAGTAGCGGTGGGCAAAGGAAGAATTGCGTTTGGAAAAAAAGAACACTCGGTTAGAGAGTGAGCGAAAAACACCGAATTCCATGATGAGGTTTCTTTCTTTTGAAACGAATCTCGAAAGAGGTAAGAAACAGAAGAAAGGAAGAATGTGAGTTGGAAGTGGTAGATGAGGCGCGGAGAGAAGACAAAATGAAGAGGAATGAAATCATTGCCTGGAAATTTTCGCTCGGTTTGATGATAAATCATGGAACTGCGCTAAGAGCGCTCTTCTTGGCTCGGCTTGGCTTGATCTTGTTGTACGTCGCACTCGAGGCGTCATTTAAAATTATGTACGTCGTTCCCCTTGTGCCCTTAGCGTTATGTTGTCGGTTCACTTGTTTTATTTTTGCTTGAGCCTCGCCATCCACATAAGAAACTGAAACCGACAGGGAGGGTGCGGAGACAAGAAGAAAGGACCGCTTCAAGAGCCTGCAATTTCTTTATCGCCCAACTAAATTCCGTAACCTTTTCCTTGACCTCCCTGTTCTTTGTTCATCCAACATGTTCTCAATCCATTAAGTTAAAACGCGGCTGCATGCTAGATTATGAAACCTTGTATTTCTTACCATATCTGTTTATATATTAAACATTTGTTTGTTTCGTAACAGTATTTGTTCGATTAATTTCCTCTATTCCTACTGTAACGAGTTATTGGGCTCCCTTGTTATCCATTACTTATTTGGGGGCCTCAATGGATTGAATTCCAGCAGCGAAGCTTTACTCTGTTGAACGTGCATATCATCGTACGTGTTTTGAAAGCTTTGGAAAAAGTATGATTTATGCATGCCCAATAAAACTATACATGGTAGGCAGTCAATGATGAGAGGTATTTGTTTCCGTTTTTTACTAATTCCTTTCAAATTCATAAGTATGAGTCATTTTATTGAAAACGGAGCAAATGCTGCAGATATATCATTCACCTTAGAAACCGTCTCATCTTAGATGCAAACTTAGCGGCAGCAGTAAAATAAAAACAAGAAAAGCAGCGTAGCCTGCAAAGAAAAAAATCACGTGCTGGGATAAAACTAAGATTACTTCTTTGTTTTTTTTAGGTCTACTAGCCTGCAGGTGAACTTGCACTCTGCTCTTATGGAGATTACGAGGACTTATCAGCAGCTGGCCTGACACCGCAGCTGATCGAACACTGACTGCCCATTCAGCGCAGGACAAACACCTATCCCTTCTCTTCAGCACCGGCAAAGGACTGGAAAACTCCGCATCATGTGAAAATAACCGAAATTAACTCTATTTATCAGCGCCAGCACACAAAACTGACTGGTCTTTGCAGGAATTTTGTCCCTTGCATTGATCCAGACACCGTATTATCGCCTTATTTCATGGGTGCCGCCGCGCGAGGACGTTGTTCGGTCACCGAGCTCCAGTCTCTATTATCGCTGCGACCGCTACACAAAGGCACACAGGGCCGGGCCGTACCGTGGTGAAAATCCGTGTATCCTCCTCTCTGTTTCCTCCTCTCCCAATTCTCAACTGCCTACTCTCACTGCCGCTTTCTATGTTTTCGCGGCCGATCTTCCGTCCACGCGTGTTGGTCGGCCCTGTTTGTGAGATGTTGCAACGCACTGTGTTGCAATTGTGCGGACTCGGTGAAGAATGAGTGCATTCTGTGGTAAGTTTTGGGTGGCCACTAGAGGTGCCAAGCAACAACGTCGTGAGCAAAACAAAAGGAAAAGCGGGCTTGCTATAGGACTGTTACAAGGTCGCCCGTCTTTACCCGCTGACCGAACGTGCTCTCCGACTACATCATTAGAGCAAAGCAAGTGATGTGAGCGAGAAAGAGAATAGGCCCAAGCACTTGAGTTGTCACTGGCACCGTTATTCAATGTCCACGTCGACACCAGAAAAAACACCTTGCTCTCTACTTTTGTCGGCGCTAAATGAGCGCAGCCGGATACTGCTTGAAGGTCGACAGACTTGAGGGTGTCCAAACTTGTTTGGGTCGAAGCATAAACAGAGGACATTCTCGCTGTCATTAACGTGGACCTCCTTCACTTGTTCGGGAACGAACTGATCACAAGAGGGCTTAAGAGTTTGCCTGTGCAGGTAATTCGTCTTCTGCGGACGTGAAAAGCGAATGGATCTCATAGAAGAAACTGGTTGCCCCCTCCAGCTGATCGTAGTGGGACGCTTGCTGACTTCAGAGCTGCGCGCTATGAAAATCCCTTGCATCTTCCTATTGAGGCATCTGTTCGTGGCCTCGGTGTGTCCTTGTGTCTTCTGAGTTTAAGTTTACAGATGTCCTCTGGAGCTTCGAGAAGAGACATCCTTCTGCTCGTTGTAGATATCCGACGCGACGAGTGATCCACCTTAATTCAGGACGGAGAAGCCGTCACATACATATTAACAGCAGGAATTGGGCAAGAAAATAAGTGGAACGCATAAAGAGCTACCAGTCGCAGCCTCTCCTTAAAGGAACAGCACATTAGTGTCGTTAAGCCTGATCGCATTTACAAGCCACGTACGTTTTGTACATACGTTGATTTAGTCTACCCGGACTTTTATTTTTCATTTTTGGCAAGTAACTTGATTAGTGAGAAGGCACTAGTACAATGGTTCAACCCAGAGTAAGATCTTGGGATGTTTGTAAGCTTGCAGTGCTTTTGGGGTTGCGCCAAGTGGTAGTAATAAATTAAAATAAATCAAATAAATATCCACGATTGTCATTCGAACCTGCGGCCACGCAAACAGATCAGCTTCGCAGGCCGCTGTGCAGGAGCACTAGGCTATCGTCGTAGCAGAACACGCACCTTGTTAAACTGCAATGTACTCTACGCGATGAATTGCACGTTCTCTTCTTCATCCATTAATATATACTGTCAAAGCTAATATCCGCGCTCTTAGCTATGAAAAGGGTGGTGGGGTGGGGAGGGGGATTTGACAAAGAGATGTGTGCTGCATGCGTTGGCGTGGACAACGTTGTGGCAGAAACACCGCACTAGAGCAATACGCGTTGGCATTGATAAAATTGCTGCAGAAACGCGGCACTACTGCTTAGATCCCCGGCGTGCATTGAGTAAATTGGCATTGACGGAAAAAAATATGAAGATGCTCATAAGTGGCTCACTGGGTTAATAGAAACATCAATCGCGCTTTCAGGTACGTGGCGGCTGTGTCCACCTGCATACAACTCTGCTTTCGCACAATATTTCGACGTTAGCAATGCTTTTACCACCAGTAATTTTTTTATTAAGTGCTGTCCTATTCCTCAATTAAACTTTAACATGTCAGCGGCTTATTTGCCGCTATTTATGTTTCGTTTTTTTTTGCCTCAACACATCTATTAGGATCACCACACGACCACATATCAGAGGCACTCAAACTCCCGGACATAGAAAGCCAATTCAAGAAGGTCGCGTTGAATTGATCATGTAGTACGGATCGATTGATTGATTGATTCGCTTACTTACCGACCAACCGACTCAGAGGGTGACGCACTGATTGATTGATTGATTGATTGATTGATTGATACTTCTTTTAATTAATGCCCTTCGTGTGCACTTTACTGAAGGCATCTTTGTGGGCCTATGGCCCCGCCGTTGTCACAGCGGCGGAGGCGGGTGCTCATTCGGTCGTCGCCGACACGGCAATATGAAGAGAAGACGATTACATAGGAAAGAAGGGATTGCATTTTGAAGTTGGTGGGGACCGGACGAAAGGACGACCCGATAAGAGATAGCAGGGTGACGTAAAAATGCATAGACGTGTTAAAGAGCACAGGAAGAACGGGATTAATGACACATAGTAGTAGAGAGGACTCATCAGAAACAGGGACACTATATAAAAAATTTACTCGATCACGCAATGGGATACACCGAGTCTGCGTTAGCAACAGCCGAAGTCGTTCTTCTTTCCGTCGCTGGCGCTGACGACGGTATTGCTTCTATCGCCTAGCGCGCCGCGTCGCCGCCACGTCTTCCAAGTTCGCTTGCGTCGGAGAGGTAGGCATTGCAGTAAGTCCACGCGCTTGAAACGGGGCAAGAAAACTAGGCGAACGCACATCGACGGCACTGAAGGAGAAGGGGGGGGGGGGGGGGGGCTATCCGGGCGTAGTATGTCATGCTAAAGTGCATCCCACTCAAAGCGGATGCATTGATATCAATGATCATACGTTAGAGGGGAATATTTCTTTGCGCCAAGGACACCACTTGATTTCCCCTCCGCTAGGGCCGCTCAGTGCACTTGCATCGCTAGATCCTGATACTGGCGCCTGACATCCCGCGACTGTGCAAAATATTCGTACTACTCCTATTGAAGTAACATTCGACAAAACTGCAAAGAAGAACAAGAATATGCAAAGAAGAATATGAAAGTGATCGCTTCCATATCGGGCAATCAAGGCCGACAAATTTTTTCTGGCTTCACGGTTCCCAACTCTATGAAAAAAATGCAACGGCACAGAATTTTTCAGATAGACGAAGGATCCAGCCTTGCTGATGTGCTTCTTTCGGCCTTCTTGCAAATATGGGTTACGGTAGAGCAATATATTGCAGTCGGTTAAGCCTAATGTGATCAGTATTTATCCCTAATATACCTTACCTAACATAACTAGCAATCTTGCGCCAGTGTAATTCGCCAAAAATTGCGTCTCTAAAGATATAATCACAGTAGAAAGTCATGTAGACCTCAAGGCATACGCTTGTAAAAGGTTCTCCAACGAATAGCGCACTCTCTGCTGGAGTAAAATGACTCCACAGGCTCAGCGCAATCAGTGTGGATCCGCATCATTAGTTCGCTTATTGTAGGTAATGAGAAAGGCGTTAGTAAACAGACCACTCTGATTCAGCGCCAATGGGGGCTTCATTCGGTGAAAAGTTCTTTCCAGGGATCACAAGATCCTTGTTCGCAGGCCCGTTTGGCTCATGTTTAGCGCGTAGTGTAAACCGGATAAATTTCTATTATATTCTCACTTGACGTAATTGCTGTAGTTGCAGTTCCAACTATATTTAACTTTTACGTAACGTGACGTTCTCCAGTGACACATTCAAGTGATTTTAGAAGGTGGTTTAAGGGTGCCGGTTAATGCGCAGAAGCGAGTGCGCATAGGTGTTAATTAATAAGTAGTAATTGATTACACAATCAATGCAGAAATAGCGATGAAACTCTGTAAAGCTCAGGCAACTGCCGGAAAGCATGTATCTTTTTATTGCAGAAATATTCGCAATTTTTTTCCAACCTTTAGCCGAGCCTACATAAAACCACCTCTATGCACGCCTTTGAGGGAACCTTCGTACCAGGCTGCCCTATGTTCTCGCCGTTTTCATGATCCTTAATATCGGAACCAAACGCAGGCGGTGCGAAACAGCCGCTATACACATATGAAAACTAGAAGGTTTGACGGAGATTTTTTCTAGCAGACTGAAGGAAGAACAGAATTTGAAAAATGAATAATCAGGCAAGGGTGAAATGTCACCTGCTCTTGCTATTGTCATGTTCAGGCATCGTTATCAAGTTTGCTTTCAAATAGTCGAAGCATTCTTGATCTCTGTGAATAAGAATGGCAGTGCTAGTGGAGGAAAATATTTTTTTTTACATGAACTTTCGAATCTTTCCGTTTTCCTTTGCCATGCATGCCTAGGTGGCGTGCGCCTGTACGCATCTTCTGTTCTCCGCTTTCTTTTTATCACTTTTTAAACATTTTATCGCTGTATATATACTTGCTTCATTGAATAAATAATTAGATGAGAGTAATCGCGTTTAGTATATTCATGTTCTCTATTCCAAGATAATTATCAGAATCAGAACTGACATTTTATGTGTACTATGGATATCACAGGTTCATGGCAGTCATAACAGTTTTCAGTAAAAGCCAGTACGAATGCGGATATTCCACACGCAGATTTAATTCGAAATATATCTTTCATGCGCTTTAGACAATTTAAGAGGCACAGTTTGCCGAACCATTATATTTTTCCTGTTACGTCCCATACACTATTAGAATAAAAGCCTTAAATATAGCGAAACTCTTTCGTCACTTCGTTGTGAAAATCGAGTCTCACCAGTATTATGTTTTCACAACAAGAAACAAGTGCGACAGAGCAAGCAAGCGCGGACAAACGGACAGACGCGCGCGCGCGCGCACACGCACACACGCACACGCACACACGCGCCGCACACACACGCACACACGCACACGCACACGCACGCACACGCACACGCACACGCACACGCACGCACGCACACACACACACACGCACACACACACGCACGCACGCACGCACGCACACGCACACGCACACACACACACACACACACACACACACACACACACACACACACACACACACACACACACACACACACACACACACACACACACACACGAGAGAGAACGAGTTCAGAATTTTAAACCATATATTTAGAATACTGGGTGAAATTCTGCGTTTCAGTCATTTTCACGTGTGTAGGCATTAGTTTTGAGCTGAGTCAGGGTAACCCAATTACCCAAGCAACTCAGGTTGCATTTTTGAAGTTTATGAGCGTTATTTTCTCGCAGCTGAGGGCTAATCTACGTTATTTCAATACATGGTTTCTCGAACAGTAATGTAACCGAAAAAATTCGAACACTGTAGAAGCGGCAATACCTTATTCAATGGGAGCCACCTGTTCGTAAGGCGACGCAGTCAGGAAGAGTAAAGGTTTTTTTTAAGCTTGGTAGGGAGGTTTCTGTGCAACATCAAGTATGAGAAAAAGCTTAGACGTATTGAGTTTGATGAGCACGGTGAAACACAGCTGTGTAGTAAAAAAAAAAGTTCGAAATGCAAGCAATTTTTTTCAAGCAGGGAGAAGGCAAATGACCGGCACCCTCGAACACCGATAATGCAACGTTTCAGCGGTGCTGCAGAGTGCACAATCTGTGGGCGTGACTTATATTCTAAGGACCAAGCAACAGCACAATCTTTTCTGCGAATGAATGTGCCACGTTGTGCCAAGTAAGCGAAGAAAAAGAAGAATGCAGTTTGCTTACCTGGGCATTCTTTTCGGTGGCCATGTATACTGTTTTCACGAAACCCCCCAAGTTTCTTCCAATTATCTGTCGACTGTTCACTGTGGAATTAAAATTATATCGCATGAGCTTTGTATGCCAGTAGAAAAAGCAGTGCTTTTAAGGTTGGTGTTACAATAGTCAAAGGTCTTGGAAAGGGGACACGACGACCTATTCGTCTGTATTAGAGTTTAAGAATGCACACACCGATTTCGCCATTGTCTGAGTGAAGCCTCAGGCAGGTGGCTCACCTGCCGCAGTGGCCGGTTCCAACCTGCCGGCCGGTTTATGGCCAATGATGCAAAGTATAGTAGCACTTAAGCCCGCATATAAGCGGTTTCGGCTATCTTCGTCCCAAGCCAGCTTAACCTTGAAGGAACCTAAGCGGACCACCTAGGTGAGCCCCTTATGATACAGATCTGCCTCATTTGTCGTATGACTCTGTGACGTCATCGCAACATGCCCACCGGATTGTGAGCAAACTGCCCAGTGTGTCAGGTGGCAGTTCAATTAACGATTGGTCGCGAGAGGCTGCCCCGCAAGACCTACGCGGGTTTCACAAACCCCACGGGTGGGAACACTTGCCAGCGCAGGGCAGTGACGCCACTGCGCCAGGTGTGTTGTGAAAATTGCCGCAATCTATGAATGCGAAGTAGAGAACTTTGAAAAGCCAGAAATGAATTGAAACCGATGTGAAAAGCGGTTTTAGAAGTGCACCTAATTTGTATTTTGCCTGGGCATGTTAAATCGTTCTTATTCTTTTAAGAACAAATATTTAAGCGCGAATACTTATCGAGAGCAGTGCGACCATGACAATTTTCCACGCTCAGAAAAAGCTTGTCACAATGCCGGTACCTGAGCCCGACGTGCCGACAAGACCAGAGTTAACCACCTAGTCTTTTGCAAACGCGTGCCTTAGATGCGAGGGCTACGCACAAATCCGCGAAAAAGAATCAAGTCTTGGACACGGGAGCTCGAGCTTCCTCACTAACGCAAACAGACACATTGTCCCACACTCTAGCTTGCAGTGTAGCCAGCGGCGGCTCTCCTTAGAATGCCGCTGATCGTCGGGACGTTGGGAGTACGTGAGGGTCCTCAGGGTGCGCCAATCGTGCGACTGATTGTGACTCTCCCTTCCTTCGGCACCGACGGGGAGAATACATACGGGGACCCAAGAGAACAAAGAGAATGAAGTGCGAGGCCCAGTCCTATTCTGACGCGGGAGACTTTGGTCTCCATCCTCTTTGGGTTTGCAGAACCCCCTCCCTCCCTGTATATCCCCGGCACCAAACATGAAATTAACTAGGCCATGCCGAGTCGCACTTTTTTCGATCAAAGCATGGAGATTACGCTACCAGGTTGTCCCCATACAAGAAGGAAAAAGAGACCACGCAGGCTTGTGCAAACCAGTCGGGGCAGCCAGCCAGCGATTGCCTCGGTGCTCGCAATGTGAATCCTTTGTGGCGAAAGCGCAGGCCTGGGGATTTGGTTGCACTATTGGGAAATGCATTGCGATATGTTTGTTCTGTTGATCTGCGTAGTTTTTAATGGCGTATGAAATGTTGGGAAATATGCCCTTGTTTGCTTTACGACAACAACAATGGACTCTTAGGCGACAAAGCAGAGTAGTATGCATTGTGCTTGAACGATTGAAATATTATAAGGCGGTATCGAGAACAGATATTGTTGAACGAATTTGCCAAAAGGGAGATTAACCCTCACTTCGCTTTATTTTGCGCATACAACTGCTTAATAACCACAGTTTAAACTTGCACCAACCTGTGAGTGTTCACGCCAGTACCTAAGATGAATTGTGACCAAAGAAGACATTATTTTAAACTAATGAACTAATGGCGTCTCATGACAACTGCATTTAATTATCTATACGTCAGCCACAACCCGCTTATCTGCAGTGAGAAGTGTGCGAAAAATAGAGTTTTGCTTCAAGCCTAATCACGAACTACTTCGTCCTGTTCTTATGCTACGGATTCTTTCAACTAGAGAGACATGATGACAACAATGCCAAGAAATGTCAACATGATTTTCTGGCCTGTTTTCGAATCCATGTGGAGAGGATGAAAGCTAAAATGATTGCGGAGCCCACGCAACTCACATCCCAGGACCACCAACAGACCTGCACGCATCGACAGTCGTTTACAGAGTATGAATGAATGAATGAATGAATGAATGAATGAATGAATGAATGAATGAATGAATGAATGAATGAATGAATGAATGAATGAATGAATGAATGAATGAATGAATGAAAAGCGGTCCTGCAGTGGAAGGTGAACAAAATACTATAGGCGTGCTACGCATATTTGTCCTCGTAGTCTATATGCCGAAGACGTATTCAAATGCAAGACAAGAGTCGTAACACATGCAGAGCGGTGTTTTGAAGCATTCTAGTTCGAACGTTTAGCTGACTGGCATCACAATCTGTGTGCTCCAAATATATAATTTTGGTTATTCCGTCCGAAACAGAAAGTTGTTCGCTGGATCAATTTCAGACGAAATCATTTGCAAGCTAAGAAATCGCTGTGGCCCGCAATGGCGGTAGATTGTACAACGGGCCAAACTATTTAAGAAAGAGCTGCGTTAAATGTATTTCGTTGAAATACTTCGGTTTTAACTTGTTTAGGGGTGATATATAGCTGATGAAGTGAAATTGCGCGCATGTTTTCTTGCGCCAGTGCTTTTCAGCAGCTATATTCTGCCACAGCTTGAGACAGAAACGCCTGCCTTTAGAGTGTGACTGAGGCCTTGCTTGGACGGCCTTGAGTTAATGAGGATGGATGAAATAATAAAAGACATCTACTTAAAGTTTAAATATTTGCGTAAAACGGTCAGTTGACAGCCAGCTGTCTATTGTGTGGCGCATGTATTTACCTTGGCCAACCCAGGATGATCGTCTAAACTTGCGCCTTTTTTTAACTTCGGACAGACTGATGCGCAATATTATCTTTGATCCTTCACTGTGTCGCCAATCTCCCTCGCAGGTACGTTCCATAAACCAAGGGCACAAATAGACAAGCATTGTTACTCCCTTTTCTTATTTCGATCAATGAGTTAAAAGCGAGCCACTTCAGCTGGCGGTTGTAGATTTTCTCGTCAGCTTCGTTCATCATCTTTGGCAAAGGAAGTCTTGACTGGAAGTTACGCAGGCGAATTTCGCTCAAAATAAACACATTTTCGATTTATTTTACGTAAGAAAGTCGAGCGATGCCTCTTCCTCCGAGGAACCAACGGTAGTCTAAAGTAAACTGAACCTTGCTGTTCACGACACGCTCAAAGTTTCCCAACCCGACTCTTCCCACTGCTCATATCAACCAGGTGAGTCATGACGGGGCTGAAGACCACAGTGCAGCTCCCACTTGCCAATAAGAAATAAGAAAAAAGTACCCTGACAGAGCTATGTGACACAACCCATGTGGGGCTCTCTAAAAGCTTACCTAGAAAAACCCCGGAGGGGGGGCTTATCAAAATAAACAAGCTGTGAGTCCATTTCGAAACACATAGACAATTATCTGGTTGTCTGGGAAGATTCTTTTGGTTCCATGCAGCTGTTGTGGTTGGTAGCGCAAAATACAGCCATCAGAAGCCGATCACCGACGGCTTGCGCGGCCTTGGTATTGCGTAAGCTGCTGGAACCCACAAACTTAGATTGCCTTTCAAGAACTGAAGAGGGGCCCGTGGCCACAAAAACTTTCTCGAGAAAAATTGATCATTGCTGTTGCGTTACCATTTCTGTCTCGGCAAAGATGGTGCTTACAACGAAGGCAATAGTTCATTCCTTTTAGGGGTGAAACAGTCCTATGAGCTACTTTCAGTGGAGCATACGCTTCTCCCATATTTCCCTCGTTTTTTTTTTTTTTGTCCAGAGTAACCGGCCTCCTCCAAAGAGCCAGAGTGTAGCCACACCCTACTAAAGAGTGCAAGTACTAATTCTGTACAAAACTTGAAAAAAAGATATAGGCTGAGTACGAAAATTAAAACTCAAAACCTTCATTTGCAAGCCGATCGTAAGGCGGTTGTGTCTGTTTTTAAGTAGCTATAAATGCTCCACTTTGAGTCTTGCGGCCGCTTTACTCGTACATTTTCCGAAGTGCACTGATCAAATTGTCTAGTAACTCATTGAATACTACCGCAGCGGTGGCCAAGTGGTTGAGCATCCGCCTCGCATGCGGGAGGTGCGGGGTTCGATCCCCAGTGCCGCCGGGTACCCACCGGTGATACCATGGGTGCAAGCTTTCTCCTGGCCTGATGCTCGGCTTATTTAGGGTGAAATGCTTGTTAAATGGGTCTTTTACCCCACCTTGAGAAATGAAAAATACCTTGGGCGAAGACGCTCTTTGTCCGTAGATGCCCTTGCGCCAAAAGAATTCATCATCATCATCATTGAATACTGCTGCGTTAGAGTTTTCACAGCTAAGCAGAAGAGGAAACAAGCTAGGGTGTAACTGCACTCTGCAGAAAATTCCACGTAGGGTAGAATGAATGCTTGCGTTGTGTAAACAAGGATTACTATAGCGTCTTGTTACATATTTCGTTGCATAAAAATCGAGTGTAGCTAAACATACTGCCACGTCGCGCATTCACACCGCGCTAACACTGCAGCAAAAAAAAAATTGCCGTGGTTTAGCTCTGATTAAACCTGGAGTGACGCGACAGCTACAGCTGGCACAGTAGAGCTCGCTCAGTCGAATTGCAAAGTCAGACTTTCGACGCTCCGTTTCGCCTGGGCGTTCCTTCATCACTCTCTCCCCCTCTGCACCCCCCCCCTTCCGCTCGGTTTCGCCGGCGCGCCGCGCCGCCGGCTACTACGCACCACGTGACCAACCACGTGACCACCCAGGGCGCCGCCACGCTGAAGGCTCGAAATACTAGCGTAATGTAGCTATCGCTACGAAAGTAACTCCAAGGCGGATTTATAGTGGTGGCGAAGGCTGGGCCGAAAAGTGCTTTAGCGCGACTGCAGCACAACCAGAGGATGGGGGGCAAAACACTCATATAAAGAAATGATAAAGCTACAAAATTGGAATGTAATCTGCCAATAGAAAAGAAAAAAATATATTAGCACTTTGTTTTATGAAAGAGGTAAGTCATTTTATTAAAACCTGGCAAATTTTGTATTTTTGCAACACTCTTGACCTGCCCCCTATTCATGAGTGTGCGGTGCATTACAGCGCGTCTTTGCAGGCCTTGTTTCGATACCCGGCTAACCCGGCGACGCCAGTGTCTGGAAGTGTTGCTGCCTTTCTATGCTGCCCCTCCTTTACCAGTCACTTTCATTGCGTTCCCAATTGCACATTAACAAGGCCATAACTAGCAGGAACTCGAGCACACAAGGCGAGCACATTTGACTGGCAAAGGTTGGGGCGCGCTGAAAGGCAGCAACCTTCGAGAGGTACGGGCTCGAAAACGCGGATTCTACAGAAAGACCGCTTTATAATTCGCGCCAAAGCATACGTATGCGTGACGTCATTCTACGTCACGTTTGCGTAGTTTGCCCCCCAAAATCCAGGGGGCGTTGGAGTGCCCACGAGCCGCCATTTTTTGGACCAATGGGCGTCTATGGAGCCTTCGCTACCAGTGTACATCTACCTTGGTAACTCTGCAGCAATAAGTAAGGACAAACACGGACAAGGCGAAGCGACTTCCCCGTCCTTCGTTCGTCCTCTCCACTTTTGCGCCTTGTATCTTGGAGCCCTGCACCAACTCGCCCAACAGTCGCTTCTTCTGAACAGCTGGCAAAACTGAAATTTGTATTTTTCGTTCCTATTACGTGCCCTGCTTTTTTAAACTTGGACTCATAGTTGCGGTTTTCATTAATACCAGTATTTCGGCAGTAGCGATAACATGATTGAGGAGCGTCAGTAACACACATGTAAGGAAATGAAAATTTCTGCATAAATTAGTCATTGATTTTATCGATTCTAGATTTATTAAGCTTGAGACTGGCAAGCAGTGGTTGACGGTCAAGTTCGGTAATTGAAGGGAGGTACGCAGAGTCGGCCAAAGAATGTTCTAAGGAACATGTGTTCGCATCTGGCACAGCTGCGCCAACAACACGCGAAACATAACTGTTAAATTGATGCACAATGATCTCACGATAGCTCGAAAAATATCTTAGAATAGGTCTGTCCTTGCTTGTTGCAGTGTTCTGTCCTCGCAAGTCTGAGCGGCCTCTAGGTTCGTCTGCTATCGTAACGTGCACCAAATTTTTTTTTTCGACATTGCATCCGCTTGGCGAGCGTAATATTTGCATTTACTCTGTTTTCCATACCGTAAACTTGAGGCTCAAGTCGTCACAAGACGTCGCACGCCTTACTTGCGTCCAGAAAAATTAATTTTCTTTGATTGCTGGCAGTATTTTTGCTGACATCCATCTGCTGTTAACATCTCGCTGCTTAATTTGGAAAGTCCGCATTGCGCACTACTTAACTTCATTGAACACATTAACAATTTCCTCATCTTTTTCACCTGGTGTCACAAAATTCGGCGCCTATTAGAAAGAAAGGACGCAGCGCGTAAGCAATCACGCCCGCGCGCTGTAAAAATAAAAAAACAGCAGGGAAGGATCCCCGGAGAGTGCGTAGCTTTGCGCGTACTGCTGCAACTCAGCTCGCCGGCGCAGCGCCGAGGGAGGCATGGCCGCGCGCGGCGTCGATTTCTCTAGAATGCCTGAGAAGTTTCTGCTCGTTGTCGACAAAAAGGGGGTAACTCTGTCCGCACTAAAGTGATACCCTCTCCCCTTCGCTCCTGCGCCGATGACTCAGCGTGGCGCGAATGACCTAGATTGTTCTAGAAGGTGGTTTCCGCGCTCGACCAATGGGGTCGCGCGCCCGGTGCGAGAAGAAGGAGCTTGTGCAGTCGATACTGTGTGTATGTGAGCGCCTGCCTAGGCACGAAGAACAAACAGGCGCGGTCTGCGCCTATAAATGAGGGGCTGCAACCGCTGTCTGTTAGCCCGAGCCGCCGCTTAAGCTTCCGAGAAGCGCGCCCGCTCGACTCCCTGGAGAACACCGCTCGCCCAGCCCGGACCAGCGAGGCAATGTGTGCCAACCTGCGGGACGGCCCCGTCGAGTTCCCAGGTCGTCGGACTGTCGCAGTGCCCGGGGAACAAATCGTGTTTTGGTTGCTTGTCTATGTGTTAGTGCACTTTAGGTGCAAAGATTTTGTTGTATTGTAATCTCTCTTGGTTGTTACTTTGCATGAGTTGCATTGTATTTGTGAATATCTTTGTATGTGCTCGTACGAGTTATTGTGGAATCTCTGTATCGTCTCTTAGCTGTATAAACTGTTTTGTTTTGTTAACCTTTGGATCCGACCCATTCTCTGGCTTGCGACCGGCGGAAGCTGCGCACCAAACAACTAACCCCCTTGTCACTTGGTTGCTGGTCACCGGCTGAGCTTGCCACGCTGAGTCGAGGGCATCTCCTTTGCGACCGAGACCGCTACCCCCCCACGGTCTAAGGGTGTCTGGGAGCGCACGCAAAAGTCCTCGAAGTGGTGACACCTGGAAGCAGAGTTTTTAAGAAGTTCTGCCTAGTCAAAAGGTAGTCATTTTCAGCAGGATTGGTGGAATAATATTAGGCTTGGCTGGCATGCGGTGAACAGGAGCAATTTCAATGACAAAAATCTGAGAGCTACAATTTGATAGATAACTCTTGGAGAAATCATGACAATTTTTTCATCTGGCTTCACAAGATTTCCGACGATTTAAAAATTGCGATCCCAGTTGTATTGCTTTATAACATTCAAGTCACTACTTTGCTTCTGAACAAGTGAATTCTGAGCAGACAACTTTGATGACAGAGACACAACTTCACCACGCAGTGTTTTAACCTCTCCCTGATTGCAAGCTGCAGTAGCGTGCACTGTGTCATATTTGTCAGAAAGGAATTGAACTTAATGTGACTGAACTTATAGGAAGTGAACTTAATTTTTCGTTGTTGCTTTGAAAGTAAGCATCTACTCTACTTTTGTCAATAGAACTCCAACAGCTCCTGTCAAAGTGTCCGAGTTTTTGCTAACATCAGAGAGTTGCTGCGGAAAAGATGGTTTGGTTTGTTTAAAGGGCTATAGGGTGGTTATATGGCTATAAGGTTATATGGCTATATGGATGGCTATAGGGTGGCGGCTCCTGTTGCAAAAAAGAGCGGTCAATCGGAGCAGGGAGAGTCGTGGGTTGCTTTGCCGAGTCAGATTTACATCAGTTGCAAATCCAGTTTTCACGTTTCGCTACAGGCATCTTGTCGTAAACAGCAACCTTAACTGTCCAGCAGCCCTTACCAACATGATAATATTCATTGGAGTCAGAACGCTTCAGGACTTTTCCATCTCGGGGCACCAGTTCTGAGCAAACGGTAAAAGTGTCAGACATGGTGGTGCAGTCCGCAGCCAAACTGGCTTATTGATACGAAGCGATGGTCAAAAACACTCACCTGCCAAATTAAAGAACCACTCAGCACTGAGTGGGGACCCGCCACTGACCGGGATGAATTTTGGTAGACACAGCTAGGTACAGGCAGCCGGCATCACGTGACATCAATGACGGGCCGAGCACTCCACGATGTCGAAGAAGGCAATATGTCGCATTACAAACTAAGGCGAGTCGGAGACCGCATGCGCCGTGCAGATTTACTCATCGATGATCCACCGGACAACGAAGGTGTTGTCCGCTGCCTTCAGAGCCCTCCAGTTTAAAAACAACATTTAGCACTGCGTAGCGACTCGCACTGACTGCCCACTCAGTGGGCATGAAGCAACGCCGCAGTCGGCAAAAACCTTGTCCCTGGTGTGACGCCGCTGGGGACTGACAGGCAACATTGATTACTTTTCGCTCTTAGCTAGCAAAGTGGTATCGCGGCGCTTGACTGCAAGCGGTCTAAAGCGGCACTTCGTCTTATCACCCACTCTAATCGCAATCGCTTAAAGAAGTGCTCGCCGCATATCGCCTGCACAGTCATTCTTAGGTACCGCTGGCCAAGAACGAAAAGCAATCACTGTCGCCTCTCGGTCTACATTCTTGTCAAACGGTGCGCCGTAGACAACAGCTGCATTACACCAGGGAGGGGCTTCAGCTGAGTGCCGCTCTCCCGCACGCGTAATTAGACGGATTGAGATGAAATTTGAGACGTGCATATCTTAGGACACAGGTGTGTTACTAAAATTGTACAAAATAGAATTGTTTTCAAGCGCCCCTGTCTATGTTTTTCAATATAAACATGCATGGTAACTGCAGTGAATAAAATAGTAGATAATGCCTCAAGTTAATTACTGAAATTACGATGACAATGATCCTCACAGTTTGCGTCTGCCTGGCCGCATATCCTACGTACAAAAACAACTTTTGTGTTGTGCTCTTTGTATTTATTATAAAAATCCAGATAGTATAAGTTTGAACACCCCGTATACTAGTAGCAACGGTGAACCACTAACCCACATTTACAAGCAAAGCTTTCGCAGAGAAGAAGAAAGAGGGATAGACCTGGGACAGCGGTTGGTAACAATTCGTTTCCTAACTGCTTCATTCATTTACCGTTTTTCCATTGAATGGCATTGCGAATTACGTCATCCCTGATAGTAAGAAAGCAGTATATGTGAACGGCATTCGCATAATATACTGCGGTCATAGGCGGCAACGATGGACCAGTAGGACATAAATAGAACCTAAATTCCAACCCCTAACCCGGTTTGTCGATCTTTTTCGGGGAGATACCTTTTTTAATCATTAAATTATTGAAAGAAAAAACAGTCCGACTATATTGTTCACGATAGCACTGTTCCTGTTTTGTTCGTGCAGAATGCATTTACATCGAGAGCTATAAAGGGCACGTTTACCGATACATCGTTAGCATCGTTGGAGTAACGTCGTGGATACTCCTTGATCAGCGCGCAGGGCAATCAGGAAAGACGTAACTGCAATGCACTATGCTGAATGGTACGTACAGAGCGACGTCATGAATGACGACACCATGACGTCGGGTGCACTATGTCAGAGAAGACAAATTTTAATGATTGACAAATATCATATTCGCTGCCGCTAAAGGCTGTCGGTCAATATCGCGTTACAAGTAACAGTACTGTGCCTTTTTCTTATTATTTAAAAGTGAATCTGCCAAATATTTGTTTATAAAGAAAAAGAGCAAGTGCTTATAATTTTTGCTTAAGCGTGCCATACATACAAAGTTATGTGGTATACCGGAGGAAAGATTAATCGCAGAAAGAAAGAGATTGAGAGAGTCCGTTAATGCTCAACCAAAATTCTTTCCTGTTTTTTTTTCCACTTTCTTTTTCGCCACTCCTGATGCTTTTTTTAGCCAAAGCAACAGAAAACAACAATAGCCGGAGCATAAAGTGAGGTTGCTTATTATTAATATGAGAGGCTGTTCGCAAATAAGCCGATTTTCGATGCGCACAACGCTTAAGCATATGATCTCGTTTATTGTGCCGCGGACCATCCAAAGCAGAATGTTCCGCGAGCCTCATGCACCATTTCACGGAAAAGAAGGGGTAGGAGGAGGTGGAGAACTGAAGGTTGCAGAAAAATAACAAAATAAATGCGTAGCCACGATGGAAATGAGAGCAACCGTCGCACGCTGAACAATAATTGCTGTTTCCCATGCAGCGCACTCCCTAACTCGGACTAGCCTCGCTAAGAGCACGAGATGAGTCTAATTTGATCGACCTCGATCCTAACTCGCGCTATTATCTAAACAGCAGGGGAGAAGATGAAAAGGAAGAAGCATGAAAGGAGACAAAGGGGCAAAAGGAGAGCGAAAAAAGTGATAAAGTAGGTATCAAAAAAAGACGAAAAAAAAGAGAAATAAAAGAAATAAGCTAAAGAGAGGGGACGGTGGGGACGGAGGGATATGGCAGGAGAGGAAGAGTGGCGACGAACGTGTGAAGCGTATTCCTAGTGGAATTCAGCGCCGCGACCGCAACAAAGTTTGCGGGTAGGGAGCGTAATGACTCTGACCCAAACATATTTGTTCTTGATGCGAACTGCCTCGTATTCGGTCGCATCTTCAAACAGCTCGCTCGTTGATGCTACTCACCAGCAGTACACAGGAGAAGCTAATAAACTAAAAAGAGAGAAAGAAGGAAACATCGAAAGAAAGATATCAGAGGGCTAACGGAGAGGTGGGCCGAATTTAATTGCGCTAGGCCTGATGGGGCACTCGGCCCTATGTAAATGACGTGAAAACGGCTACGGCAGAGTGCGTTCTCGTGCGCGAACCTTCCTTGTCTGCTTGCTTTTCTGCCGGGTTGGAGCGCGGCGAACTCAACTCAGCGGGAATGGCCGAGCGGCGCAACGTAAATGTTCGCTTGACCGCGCTATCAACGTCCGTTCGGTGGAACGTCGCTGATATGGAGATCCATGGTCGAATGGCTAAAGCGCCTTCTCGCCGCGGCCGATGGTGTGCGAATGGAACGCCGTCCTTCGGCACTAGGGTGCGGTTTTTCTCATAAACAGCGCGGTACGTAAGGTGGTCTGAAGTGTCAAGAATTAAACGCGCAGTTGTCGAAGACTGAACCTTTAGTATAATGAGGTTGAATGTTCCCAACTTTGAAACTGACTGGGGGCCGAGACTTAGTTTAACTTATGCAGAGTTCGAACTAGGAAGAATGATTTTGTATACGTGATGTTTATGCGACAATATCATTACATAGAATAAACCAGACGCTTGAACTAAGCGAAATTGCATCAACGAGACACGACTGTGACTCAGAATTGTGCTTTGCATTTTTTTTCAGCTCTTAGTTGAAATTGCGAAGGGAGTTTTCGTGAACACTTTGGCTCAATTGAGACATTATATCAGATGACAAAAAATAGTTTCGTACTGAGTATGCAGTTTTTGTTTCTACCGTAAATTATACGTCATTGTTTTATTTGGGCAGTACTGTGGATCCCTCCAGACGTTTTAAAATGCGTTTATTTCCGCGTTCACAAGTGTTAAACGGACTACCTAAGAACGGTCTAAATGCAAAAAAAAAATCCCCGCTATGTGCTTTGAGACTTATTCCTGAAGAATCACACATTGCACGGAAGCAACGCTACTTTTTTTTTGCGTGTGAGATAAAACGGCTTAGAACGTTTTCTTTCCTTTGAATTCTTTATGTTTAGTTGTCTACCAGGATAATAGTCTGTAGGCATGTTATCATGTTATCATGTTAGTTGTGACATCTATGTCGCCACTCAGGACTGTGCTAATTGATGGTCTGATGATTATCTTGCGCAACATGGAACGGCTTTCAAATTCATCAATTTGATAGAATATCGACGTAAGGAACGCCAATATAGGTACAAAACTGTAGCAACATTGCACTATCCTACACTGAAAACTCCAACACGTCATTTTGTAATGCAATACACTGCTACTCATATGCACATATTTAAACTGCTAATCTGTATTTAGCAACCTTTAACTAGGAAACAAATGCGATTAGAATCCACTGTTGTCTAGCCAGACGGCCCACTAAGAACAACCTCTTTATATACGCTCTAAACTTTTCTGTGCTGAAATTAAATCAACCATGCCCAGTGGAGACAATACAAAGGCGACTGTCGGACTTTGGCAAATGCCCAAATTTTGGTCTAAAAGAACCATAGAATGTTGATTTCGTGTCCGGCAGAAAAAAGACCAAAAACACTACGTGTTCGCCGTTTAGAGGTGAATGGCTTTGCAGTGTAGTCTCTATGATCGGCGTCATGTTTACGAATGGGCCGGAGATCATGACACGTGTGTTCTCCTTCCTGGCTTTTTCTTGCTTAGCAAAGCTCCTTTTTCAGATACACTGCCGTCTGTGTCTGTAAAATGTGTCAATCTGTCAATACAGGCTGATTTCAAATTTCCTTCAGTGTCTCTTAAAAAAGTCAGCAATCAGGAGTCCGAACGAAGAGAGGGAGGGCAAAATCTACAACTAACTGATTCCGAGAGCAATGCCAATCGAAGGCGTTAATGACGTGTCAAGATTTATTTTTACTTGTTTGTAGGACCACAATTTCAAGAGGCTAACATTTGCAGCACATCCGCCTGAATGCTGGAAGTGCGTCTCCTGCGGCCCCGGATGGCGTATATAGGGCTGTTCTTGTCCTGGTTTTAAAGAAAAAATGTAGAGTAAAAAAAATTTGGTATTTGGCATCTTAACACTACTGAATGATTGAAAAGTGTTCTGTTTACATTTTCACAATTTGTTCGTCAGTAAAGTGAACATTACACAAAAACTAAAGGATGAGAATCTCGAGAAAATTTAACACTGTCTAGATCGGGCTGTGATTTCAGGACAAAGTTAATAATAAATATAAAACTGTGCTGAATTTGTACCCTGACTGGTAAAAGAGCGCAATAGATTCCATAGCGCAAATCTACGACTACACATCATGGTTATCGTTAGCGCATCTTCTGTGAAATTATCTGCATATAAAAAGTTGACATCAACTCTTATAGTGGCGCATACTTTGGTCTTCTTTTATTAGGATGAAAGCAGCGTATGTCTTATTTGAAGTAAAAATAGCACGCATGATTCAGCTTTTCTGGTGGAGCTTCAATTCTGTTTTCACCTGCAGTATAAAACTAACGAAACTACTTTTGTTAGGTTAGGATAAGATCTGCAATGTTGAATGAAACTATGAGCCATATTGTTTTGCGTTAACGGTCTAACAAAAACGGAATTCATCCTGCTTCTCCTGTCCGAACGGGCTATAAAGCAACTGGCACATACGGAATTAACTGGCAGTGGCACTAGCAAGAGTGCTTTTGTGTGTGCCATCAATTTGTGTCTTTTGCTAGTATGGAGGAGGTCACGCCTTTATCCCAAGGAAGAAGGCTAGTGACGTTAAACTTTCTCTCCTGGGTGGTAGCGCTGTTTGCGGAATTCGGCTTACGTAGTTTCTTGCCATTTTTGTACCAGTCAAGCCTCATTTTCTTTTCCTCCGAGCGGCATACAAACAACTACCAGATACGAAAACGCACAAAAGGATGTGCGACACTCATTTCGTCAGCTCTAAGACTCGAATGGGAAGAAAAGAGTAGAAAAGGAATGCTGGAAGAGGAGATTTGTTTGCCCAGACGAAAGAATTGTCACGTCGGGAAAAAAGGAGAGAAAACAGAAGTAAAGGCATTGAGCGCATAAATGGCCAATCGAAAGTGGCGTGGAGCTTTTAAGCACCATGCTGAGGACAAGGGCCACGCTAAAGATAAAAAGGAAGATAAAATGAGGAATACAAATAAAAATGAAAGACGGAATAATGAAGTAGAGCAGAGATGAGAAAGAATATCTGCGCAGCGCAAGGACAGGAAGGAGTAGAGGAGAAAAAAAAAAGAGAGGTAGAAAGGGAAAAAAAAGGGAGACACGCGTCTGGGTGCGTGTTACGCTTAGCGTGAAGCAGTGATCAACTGCACTGCAAACTCGCTTCAGCGGTGGTGCAGGCTGTGCTTTTCTTGCATTCTCACGAGAGTTTACTGCTACAGCTAGTTGTTCGCGGGCGGCCGCTTTGGCGCCTCCCGCGCGTCATGTCGCTCGTGCGTTGGCCGACTTCTTCCGGCTCCCTGGCGACATGCCGTTTCACGTATTTCGACTCGATCGAGCAGCGGAGCTTTCTTCTCCTCTCCCCATCCTTCTCCACCTCATTTGTCTCATGCAGCGTGCATTTTTTGTGTGTCAAGGGATGCCTGAATAGTGTGCCTCATGTCTCCTGCAAACCCTTTCTATTTTTTGTATCACTAACAAACGATCAAAAATTTTGGTGTAGAAGAAAGCAGAAGGAAAGTTATCACGCAAAAACGTTTTCGTGGCAAAATAATGGAGGACGGATGAGCAGATGATCAAGGGGAGGGAGGCGAAAGCGCTGCTGGTGATGCACGTGTAAACATTGCACAGCCTTCATTCGGCGTCTCTATATGCCGCGAGCAAACCCACCTCCTCTTTGAGCCTTTATTCCCTGTCTTCGTCCTCCTCTTTCGCGTCTTGAGGCATTGTACTCATTGAGTTTCTTAATTACTTAACTAGAGGGAAAGCTGGCGGCGCTGCACGTGAACCTCCATGGGCGCACAAACCATCATGGGGCGATGAGCTACTTGGTGCGGGACAGTAGGCTTTTTTTAGGAACGCAGAGTGGCGTTACTGAGATGTCCCATTTCGTATACGCGGCGCTCTCCGCGCGCACCGCGCGCAGACGACTTCGGCGTAAAAGTAGTGTGCAAAAGCCACAGTAGCGAAAACGCAATAGCACACGACGCCAATAAAAGGTTTTTGTTTTCTGAAATTCTGTGGAAAAACATTTTAAAATGTTGAAGCGACAGCATTTTTTTAAACATATTTCTTTTTAAAAGTGCGCCTGTTAAGCACGAAATATCTGTTTTTGTTGTTTGCAGTACTTGGCTAATAGGAGAGCAAGCCATCGCCTATTCTGGGCAAACACTACATTCACATGCTTTTCTGCTCGTTTAGCGCAATTTATAGACAGTATATTGAATGTTAGGGCGTTCTTTATGACCGAACAACGTTTACTTTTGCATTATATTTGGGCCAACATTTGTGGTACTGCAGTCGGTAGCTTTCTGCCCCATGATGCTTAGAGCGCCCATGGTGGCTGAGGTGGTCTTGAGGAAGCTCCATGCAAACTCCCATAGGCGGGGCGTCAGCTTTCCCTCTAGTTAATAGTAAGAAACTCTGTGATTGTACTAGTATAAAAGGCTGCTACGGCTCGCATGCCTTGTGTTCATATTAATCACCACTTGGCCGCCATCTCCGCGTGTCGTTCGAGCCATTCCCATTTTTGTTAGATTGTGTTTTAATTTCTTTACGATACAAGGCAGGATATGCGACTGGCCATTTTAAGGCGTGGCTGCAGCGAGCAGCCGTTGGTCTGTAGGTCCCGACTCGAAATACAGGCTGGCTTTTACTGCCAGTTCACAACGTGCCGGTGCTTTAAATAAGCTTTCGTGCGTGTTAAAAATTTGTTTTCTGAAGAGATTAGCACAAAACTCTTCATCATGGTAACTACAATTAGTTAGGGCGGCACCAGTCTTCATCTGCTGCTTTAACCTCGCGAATATTGAGGTAAGTATTCTCCTCACTGATTGGACACGAAAGGAGGTGCAGACATAGCTGCAGTCACGTAGCCAAAGAAGGTCTTCGTGTAAGGGCAACGTGATGAAGCGACTGAATTTAAAATAGCTTGAGAAATTTTCCTTACATTAGCAAAACTACGGTTCTTTCTATTGTCTAGTCTTCGTGTAAGGGCAACGTGATGAAACGACTGAATTTAAAATAGCTTGAGAAATTTTCCTTACATTAGCAAAACTACGGTTCTTTCTATTGTCTAGTCTTCGTGTAAGGGCAACGTGATGAAACGACTGAATTTAAAATAGCTTGAGAAATTTTCCTTACATTAGCAAAACTACGGTTCTTTCTATTGTCTAGTCTTCGTGTAAGGGCAACGTGATGAAGCGACTGAATTTAAAATAGCTTGAGAAATTTTCCTTACATTAGCAAAACTACGGTTCTTTCTATTGTCTAGTCTTCGTGTAAGGGCAACGTGATGAAACGACTGAATTTAAAATAGCTTGAGAAATTTTCCTTACATTAGCAAAACTACGGTTCTTTCTATTGTCTAGTAACCAGAAGACGCAGAAAACAAGACGAAACAACGTAACCGCGCTGGAAAAACTGCCCAATATTCTAAACGTGTATAAAGACCAAACATGTCGACCCAGCACGTTTGGGCACCGCAGGTGTTGCACAAAACAAACCGCTGACGCTTCGTCTGAATCTCGAAACATGGTATCAAAAGAGTAGAAATTTGTTTTACTTACTGACACAGAAACTTATTCGCCAGGATCTTAATTAGCTCCAAATGCGCTCTCAGTGCAGCAGGAAAATAGAGAGAAAGCTCGCTCACATGCCAAAGGGCAGGCATGTCAGCCTAATATGTGCAGCTACACAAAGCAAGTTTCGGTGTCACTCTCAGGAATAGTACACAACAAAGTACGACACCGTGAGGGTTAGGGCAGTTCGTGAATAGTGTAGTTGGCACAGCCTGTGAAGCTACAACCTAGCTTGTAAGCAAGCTTGAAAACAAGCCGCAGCGAGGCTTATTCTGCTTCCAGGCTTGTTGCGTACTGCACTTGAGAAATGATAGCGCGCTGTTTTTATACATCGCGCTCTGACTGCGCAGCAGTTGTCTCGCCATCCGCTGCTCCAATAACAACGGACTGGCCCCCGACCGGTTCCAGAAATGTACGGTCAAGTACGAGAGCAGGAACTTTCACAAGGAACGGTAGCCGTCGCATACGCTGGCTCTCTCTCGCTTTATGGACAGAGTCCAGAAGGACACTTTATTGGACCTCACCTCCGAAAAGCCGCTTTCTCTTCCAAGGATGATGGGCAACCCTGCCCACTTTCTCGTTGCATGTATGTTTGCTTCGTTTTTCGTAAACTGCTTCATAGGCTCATAGCCGGAAATGTCCTTTTTTTTCGTTCTTTTTCAGCTATGAACGGTTCGTGACGTATTAAGCTAGCTCGCTGAAAGATGACAGTCCGGTGGGCGTCAGCCTGACCGCTGTGACATCCACCGACGTCGATGCGGACAGCGACGCACTTACTTTGATCGTCTTTAATCTTTTCTCTTTTGCATTCATTTTCTTCGGCAAGAAAGAAAACCCTCTCTTCTGTGCTTATCTTTTTTTTCTTATCGTTCAGAATGTTACCTGTTGACAATAACATATCTTTATCAATGACAGTTGATTCCGGGTCAGATATGACCGTTGGGTTCGTCGATTAAATGCTACTGCAAGAGGCGTAGCTATACTTATGCTGTTATCATTTTGCACAGATCAGCCGGAGTAACCGCGCTGCTTTACTCTTTCGAGGAGCCGTTTACTTGGTTACATTACTCATTTATGCTCTTATTTTCTTCCCAGTCAAGTGATATGCGCATGCCTTCTTCAATGAGATGCAGAACAGCCTGTGCACTCTCCATGTAGAAAAAGGAGTTGTAGGACAGTTCCAGTTTTTTCACTTGTGTAATGAATCTGAGCTGCTGTTTGTTGCTACCGGCAGTTCCCAGAAAAAAAAAAAAACATTCGCTGACTTCACTCACTGTAGGTAACGAGACCTCCCTTCGAATGTCAGGAAAAAAAGTGGCGCAGCACCTCAGATAGCGCTTCCAGTAATAACCATTTAGTGAAAATATGCACAGGCGTACATTTATTTGATCAGAATTGTATGCTGGCTGTTGTATGTATTTGCTGGGGAAGAGTTTTTAGGAATATAGCATATTCAACTAAATTCTTTTCGTCAGGAGGCCCTTGAGTAGTTTCGTTCACATTTCCTCAAATATATTTCGAAGCAGTGATTTCAGGGGGAAAATGCGTTGCACTTCCTCTATGAATGACCAGATGTTTTCATGCTTTTCCATAAAAGTTAACACGTTTATCACTCTTCAGTGCCGTTACGGGGTTCATAGGCGACGTAATTGTAAATGAAGCTACACTAATGAAAAAAGAAACTTTATCGGAGAAAAACAAAGAAAGCAATCAGTGAACGAACACATACGCCGTTACATTTTCGTGTCGAAAAGAGTTTCTCTAATATCGAGGTGCCTCCAGGAAGCACAGCTCGCCGTGATTTATTAAGAAATTGAAAATGAAGATTGGTTTTGAGGAAAGCAAATGACGCAGTAACTGTCTCACATATCTCCGTGGGCACCCGAACCGCGTAGTAAGGGAAGGCATAAAGAAGGGAGTGAAAGAGCAAAGGAAGAAAACGGTGCCATAGTGCAGGGCTCCGGAATAATTTCGACCACCTGGAGATCTTGAACATGCAGTGACATCTCACAGCACACGGGAGCCCTTTTATGTTTCGCCTCCATCGAAACACGGCCACCGCGGCCAGGTTCGAACTCGTCTACTCCGGCTCAGTAGACGAGCGCCTTATCCACTGAGCCATCGCGGCGGGTATTTTGAAAGCTGCACTGACTCTTTTTCCTCTGGCACGAACTGAATATAGCAGAGAGCCAATCCTTCTTTTCAGAAACGACGAACGTTCAATATTGGGCACAAATTTTGTTCTGATAAGGTTTTTTTAGTAATGTGTGGTGTTCAGCATTTCTCTGAATTGTCTATTTCCAACTATCGTGGACAACAATTTTGAATATTATAGAACTGTATGATACTGGCGTTAAAATATTGAAGGTAATGGTCCATTCTTCCAAAAAGGAGCAAAATATTTCTTTTACAGTGTTTATAGTGACATAGAGATGTAATGGGGAACGCTTTTGACGATACCAAAAACGGTATTAGCAAAAAAAAATTTACAAGTGCCGACGGAAGACGTGCGCATATACTGATTGTTGTAGTAAAATATTACAATATATGAAAATATTTGCACTCATAAACACTTTCGCGATCAAAAATGCTTTTGTCCAGGATTGTTGGGTATGTCTTGGTTTATAGGGCTGCGCAAAGTTAACTACGGCATTATTTTTTATCTGCTGCTCATTTGTATCACTGACACTATAAAAACAGGAACGACTCAGTGTTCACAGTGAAATAATAACTGTAGGATATATGCCCTAAACAAAAACAGGTGAAGCCGTATCAGCGCTATTCAACACGTTCTTGGATTCCAGGCTTATCAATGTCACTCGCAAGTTCTGGATTTTTGAGAAAGAAAGCACAAGCGTTTCATAGTATTAGCAGCACAACTTCTCAGACCTTCTTGTGGCACTGTCATAATTCTCTACATGCTGTGAAAACTGTGTTTCTGCATAGAGCATCTTGAAGCATGCCTTCTGCACCGGATTGTATACAAACATATTTCTCGCTTTTGGATATTCAAAACACATTTTGATGTGCCTGAGCGAAACAGACGATGGTGTGCTTATTTGTTGTTCTGTTTGTACCGACTGGAAATGATCGTAAGAAAGTGCTGTTAGGTGTTCTTATAAGAACACCGAGGACCAATATAAGCTGGCCTGTATCGATAGGCAAACGTGTTCTGATCACAAAGAGTTCAATCTCATAACCTAGCTTTCATAACCTAGAAACGACCACAAAACAAGATAAAGGTGCCGCCATTACCGGCTTATTTCGCAAATAAATTGCGTTCGCCGACACCGATTTATGGGTGCGGATTCCAGAGACTTGGCTACACCCCCTTCACTTCAAAAGGCTGGCAACCCTTCCTTTTTGGTAACGGCGTCAACAGCTTAAGACAACTGGCGGGAAGATTTTATCACCACTTCTTTCTCTTGTTTCCGCACAAATTTCATCATAATTAGAAAAAGGGAGAAAAACAATTTTTACTGAGAACAATAAGTATATGCAGGAGCCCTCACTGTCCCTCTTAGGGTATTTTCAGTTCTTTTTTCATAACGAATAAATCTGGAGAAAATGTTTCTACGGAAACGCATTTTTTTCACATATTTTAATATTTCAGTGTAACAATCAATATAAACGCATATCTTTTCTCGAAAGATTACAATTTCTCACTATTAGCGTCTTTGATATGATTAAAAATGTTCCCCATTGGTTTTATAAGGCAATCTTAAAGGTGCACTAAAGAGGATTCAGAGCTTCTCTTTTTACCGAAGGAACTCGATCTACGCGCTCTGAACATTTTTAAAAACGTCGAATTATTTTCCTATGCGGTCGATCTCCCTATGAAATCGGATTCAATGCCCCGTTCTTGCTTTTTCTTCTAATTGACCTCCGAAAGTAGGAGGAGTCAACCAACGCGTGACGTGCCTTTTAACCAATCACGTGGAGGCTTCACCATCGCTGTTTATTGTCTTTTTTATATTTTCGTGAATAAATAGTTCCAGTGGCAGACAACAAAGCTGCAAATTAAGCCGATGAAAATAAAAATACGCGCGGACTCTTTGATTTCGAAGGCCACTCCGCGCATTTCTACGTATCACTCCACCGCGGCCATAACGACAAGCCACCACGCGGCTGGCTGAAAGGCACTCCACTCGTTGGTTACGGCTTCTACTGTCGGAGGTCAGTTCATAGAGAAGGCAGAAGCCAAGACGTTTAATCCGATTTGATCAGAAAATCGGCCGCACAGTACAAAACTTTCAAGCTTCTAAGGACGCTTGGATCGTATAGAGTTTCTCCGATTAAAAGCTGTCAATTCTCGCGCTAACGCCGTCCTGTTAATTTTTGAGCAAAGTACGTTCACAGGAGGATACGTGAAACGACCCCAATTCAAAGTTACCTGGAATATGCCAGTGCTCTGACAGCAGCCTTAATTACTTTTGTTTGCGTTAACAATAATTGGTTTTGGGGGGAAAGGAAATGGCGCAGTATCTGTCCCATATATCATTGGACACCTGAACCGCTCCGTAAGGGATGGGATAAAGGAGGGAGTGAAAGAAGAAAGGAAGAAGAGGCGCCGTAGTGGAGGGCTCCGGAATAATTTCGACCACCTGGGGATCTTTAACGTGCACTGACATCGCACAGCACACGGGCGCCTTAGCGTTTTAATAATAATAATAATAATTGGTTTTTGGGGGAAAGGAAATGGCGCAGTATCTGTCTCATATATCTTTGGACACCTGAACCGCGCCGTAAGGGATGGGATAAAGGAGGGAGTGAAAGAAGAAAGGAAGAATAGGTGCCGTAGTGGAGGGCTCCGACATAATTTCGACCTCCTGGGGATCTTTAACGTGCACTGACATCGCACAGCACACGGGCGCCTTAGCGTTTTTCCTAGCGTTTTTCCTGTTGCTATTTTTTTAACGCTTTGAAAGGACCACGCGAAAATTGAAGCGCCTGTGGAACGAGCAACTACTTCGTAAATCTCACACCCGGAGGCGCTGACTGCCTGGCTTCTTCGATTGACCATAATAGGAAAGGGGATGGGAGTCTGTTTATGCATGTATATATTAAAGACGCCGACAGTCACTGAAACCAAGACCAGCGCTTCAAATTCTTTCCTGTTTTCATGGTGGTTTTGCTTCTGCCGCTTTAAAAATTATTGGGCACATTCATGTCATGCCGTCGTAGGCGGTGACAGAACGCGGCAGCGGTCACAATGTAAGGGTCCTCCTTGATATCGATCGCTTTACTGAAAAACAGAAGAATACGGGGTCTATGTTTCAACGTACCTTTGTTACTTTGAAACAAACTGCGTTAATTAAGGCTCTTGTTTTCTTGCTCTCCAGAACAAACTACAACTTTTGAAGTGTCTGCATTGGTTGAACAGTCAGTTATTGGATATTTACAGATAGCGCATCTAAAAATAACCAACTAAACTCAACCAATAAATAGACGAAGTGAACGCAATCTTGTACATTGTGCGAAGAGCAATGCGAAGCGCATACCTTCTCAAGGGGGAATTTTAACGACCAGGAAAAAGTGCGCAAAATAAAGCCTAAAAATAGTCCGTGCTACAAATATTTTAAGACGTAGTACTGCGAATACGCACGTTGCTTCTCTCCTACGGTATTCTTTCAGTACTCAGAACGCATTTATCTCGATTATAGCGGGGTGTGTCGTAATGCATAAAGATGATCATAAACGTTAAAAAACGCGCTTCCAACGAAAGACCCGAGGCGCGCCTGTAACGTCTTTCATTACAACGTAACTGTAAAGAAAACGCGCAAACAGGCCCACAAAGACGAGAAATCCGGCTATTTTTAAGCCTGAATCAAGAGGGAAGAACCCTCGCAAGGGATTCCTTGGTGATAAACAACACCGAGCCTGGGAATAGGCCATGTTTGCTCATCTGTCTTCATTCCTGGGTAAACAAGTTGTTTTCAGGAGGCGCTTTCTCCAGTGTTGGCCCGCCAAACAGCACAAAACATATTAGAAGCCGCCCCTCCGTTGCGAACAGGCTGCTGTCGCGCGAGGCTAGTTATTTTGGTTGAGAGCCGAGCGCAAGGAAACATTCCTGGTTTCTTTTCTATCTTAGATGTATCTCTTGTACAAGATTATTGGATGTGTTATATATGTGCATAAAAAACACGAAGTAAATATAGCAAATGAATTTGCCAGTTAAATCTTTGTAATCGACGCCAAACATCTTGCTCGGCCTGAGACAGCAATTTATGAGGGAGAGGGTCACTAGGGCGGGAATTTCGGTAGTGTAAAGCAAATTCGTGGCAGGTGAGTAGGCATTCACGCGCACTGCGATACGAAGGTAGACCGTCCGCTGCCCGGTTGACGAGTGCTCGGGCGTGTTCATGGGCGGCTGTATTCCCGGGGTGTCCACAGTGCACTGGAACCCATTGGATGGTTATTATGCGTTGGGGAGGCGGGGTGAATTAGAGGATACGGTAAGCGAACGCATGCATACGGCGCATAGCGAAGTTACGAATCGTCGCTTTTGAGTGCTAGAATATATATTCAGCTCCGGTGTTAATTTCCAGAGCAATGGCGGCTTCTTCCGCCTCGATTGGTTAAACTACCGGTCGAGGGTGGCAAAGCAGGTTGCAACAAAGGCGGTTGCTAGCATTGTCCGAGGCTCCAGCTGCGAAGGCAGGACGGTAAGAGTATTCTGACGCATCTACATAAGCGGAACGGGTCAAAGGTGGGTAGCGCTTATGAAGCGTCTTTGCTCTGGCCACCCAGTGGTCGTTTTTGTGGGTGGGATGGATATTTTTAGGTAACTGCCGGATGTACACACTGTCGCTGGTGTAGTCCGGGGGTGACGTCAGAGCCTATGCCACCATAATGATTTGGCGTTTTACCCCAATGGCCCAACCAAATCACCTTGGATTTATCTAGATTAAGAGCCGCACCTGATTCCTCTCAAAACAGTTCAGTCAAATGCAATGTCTCAAGCGCACTCTTTTTGTCAGAACAAAAGAAGGCGACATCATCTGCATAGGCTAAAATCTTAATTTCACTCTACGCCAATGATAAACCACGGATAGATGTGCAGTTAATAATATTGAGGCAAATGGGTTCAGGATATAAGGCAAACAACAAAGGCGATAAGGGACAGCCTTGGCGAACAGATAATTTCAATGGAATAGGTTTTGATAGCTCTTGGCTAACAATTAACCTTGTATAGGACTCCTTATAGCACAATCTTATGCCCCAAAGCAAAACATCTCCAATATTTGCATGATCAAAGGCCGAATCCAAGAAATCGTGACGAACTTTATCAAAGACCTTCGCAAGGTCAATCTGGATTATAGCTACTTGTCCGATCTCATCTGATACTGTCTTCACTACTGAACGTGCAATATGAATATGGGTTTGGATGCTGCGGCCTCTGATACCACAGACCTGATGCATGCCTATTAAATGAGCGACAACCAGCGGCAGACGATTGCAAAGAACCTTTGCAAAAAGTTTGTAATCTACATTACAGAGGGAAATTGGGCGATATCCCTCAACTGTTTTCAGCCGATTTTAATCTGTGCTTTTTGGAATTAATATAGTATGTCCAGAATAGAAAGGGGGGGGGGGGGGGCAAAAACCAACATCGTAAGAAGCCTGGAAAACCTCCCTCAAGACAGGCGCTAGGCAAGTGAAAAATGTTTTAAAGAACTCGCTAGTAATTGCGTCTGGCCCAGAGGATTTCTGAGCCGCTAGGTCAAAAATGGCAGATTTAATTTCGTCCAAAGTGACAAGCCCCTCCACTACAGCACGCTGCTCATGGTCAAGTCGGGCCAAGGCTTCGAATAAGTGACTGTAATCTGATGTCATGTTGGGGCCCACACATCCACCAAACAGCTTCTGATAATAGTCAAAGAAAGCCTCAATAATACCAGGACCATCTCTGTATATGCAACCACCATACTGAATTTCCAACATTTCTTTAGCTCGAGCAGTGTGCCTTTCATCACTCAGGGTCCGACGAGATGGTTTCTCATTCAGAAATCAACGGGTCCTTGATCTGATCAAGGCCCCTTTGTATCTTTCGGTTTCAAACTGCTGAAGATCTGCTTTACGGCAGTGATATCTTCTACATAGGCACCTGGGCTAATCCTCTCTAACTCATGTAGCTCACATAATGTACGGCCGAGCTCGCGAAGGTGATGTCTCTTCAAAAACGCATTTTTTTAGGCTTCAATAGCAATCTTTTTGTTTCTTGTTTAAATAAGTTTCATATTTGCAAAACTGAGAGGTCACCGCGTGACCACGTGTCCTTCAAGCAATTAGATACAGCACGTTTGAAAATTTCACCTGAGAGCAGGAAGCTATTCAGCTTCCACAGCTCCCATCGAGGATGGAGTATGCGCCGACTGTACCTCCCTATCTGAAGACACACTATGCAGTGATCACTGAAGAACATGGGCCACACCCAATAACCAAAAACGCTGGATAACTTGTCTGCTGAAACGCAAATCCTGTCAAGTCGAGCACTAGAGGAGCGTTGAGAATGAGTGAAATGGATGTTATGTCCCTTATCTTGCCCAACATCCACCAGGTTGTATTCGCATGCCAAATAAGTGAGTAAAGCAGCACTAGGGTCACATCGCTTACTTAGCACTGCTCGGTCTTCATCCCTAAGAACACAATTCAAATCACCCAGCAGCATAATTTTACGATCAGTGGAAAAATGGTCTACTAATGACAGGAAAAATAGCCATCTATCACTCTGCTTTACAGGGGCATAAAGACGAGCAATTCGCCACTGTACGCCCGAAATTGCGAGGTCACAGCAGATAAGTCGCCCGCCATCATCTGTGCTTTACGACACGGCAGGAATCCCCAGTGTGTTGGCCAGGAATAGAATGCACCCACTGGATAAGTCTCTCGAGTGACTAACGATAACACTGAATTCTGACAAAAAAAGGCTCGAGAGCCGATTCAGTCTCCTCATCAGAGGAGAGCTTGGCTTCCTGGATTACTGCCGCACTCACACTCCATTTGTTTAAAAGACGTCGTAACTGATGTTGCCTTCGACGAGTACGCAAACCCCTAATGTTAAAAGTAGCGACCTGAAATGCTGTGACGCCCGCCATTTTTGCTGATTGTCCTATTGAAGGCCATCCCCTGTACTGTGGCGGCCGGCCTGGAAATCGGCGGCCTGTGGGGCAGACATCGCCCTGCGTCTTGAGGTGGCCCTTCCCAATGCCACCATACCGAGTGCCTTCTGCACATCGCCATCGACAGACACCTCATCATCTACAGGACACTTCAAAGGTGCGCTGTTGTCCATCGTCTTTTCTGAGGCAGCCAAGGCTTCGGCCCAGGAAGCCGAATGGGCCACGCCACTCGCAACCACGCTGACAGCCGACAGGGAACCGAACACACTAGAAGCTGACGCTTCAGGCGACACACTGCTGCACTCCGGCGACGAAGGGGCATCGCCGGCACAGAAGGCATGTGGCTCATTCACTGGCTGAAGCGCCTCCACCGACTTTACAGCAGGGGCGTTCTGCTCTCGTGATCGTTGGATGACAGGTGGCTCCTGAGCAGCAAGCACATGACTCAAAGTAGCAGACCCGGGCAGACCCGGGTCCGGTGGCTTTGGGTCTGGAGACGGGGATTCCTGTTTGTCCGTACTTGCAGGCGGACCCTTGCCGTTATTCGGTGCAGAAGCCTTTGGGCCATCTTCTGTTTGGTGCTCATGACTCAGTTCACCCGACGCTTCCACAACATTCGACACATCCATAATGTGCTCTGACACCCCTTCATCCTCATGTGCCCAGTTGTCTTGGCGTAACCTGTCAGCATAACTCATAACACAATTGTCTACTGTGTGCCCAAAGCGTCGGCACTGGGTGCATCGGGGCGTACGACACTGACGCCGTACATGGCCCACACAGTTACAACGAAGACACACCGAAGGCCTGCCTGGGATCACAACCAAAGCTTGCACCCCGAAAACTTCGAGCATGGGAGGTATTGTACTTGCTGACACTCCGTCCTTGAGCGTAAGCGAGATTTCACGGTTCGCTGTTTCCATGTGCACCATTCAGGAGCACCGCCACTTCTCATGCTCGATACTTAGTACAGTTCTAAAAGGTTCAAAAGCTTCCACAGTCCTCTGGTTTTCCATATAGCACGGGAGCCAAATAAGCTTAAGCTTCACGTTTTTGTGTCGGGGTCAAACATGATACATTTTAGAACTTTGATGTGGAACTCTGCTTTGTCAATAAGCTTCTGTTTTGAGGAACTGCTCACGCAGGTAACCATTCAAACGTATCTCATTTAGTGCTCACCAATACACAGAATCTCACGGAGGTCCACAATCTGCGCAAGCGTGTCTCAGAAGCCGGGAGCACCGTATGGGCGACCATTGAGGTCAGCATGAGGAAAGAAGGCGTTAAGGACAACATTATCGGTAGGTAGTCGAGGAGGGACCACTTTGTACGAATCTGTGGCAGCTTCAGATGTCGGGAGACCACGGCCAACGGCCGATGCGCTGTTTCCAGCTAGAAGCATTTCAACAAACAGCCATTCAGAACGGCTTCCTCTTCCTCTTCCAGGTTATCGCTGCAACAGAACACGCCTTGTGTTAAGCTGCAACACACTCTCGCGTTGTGCAATGCACATCGTCGTCTTCATCTACTAATACTGCTATGAAAATAATATTCGCGCTTTGAAATATGTGATTGTGGTCACACATATATGTGCGCTGCATGCGTTGACGTCGACAGCTTTGTGGGCGAAACACGGCACTAAAGCAATACACATTGGCGCTCACAGTGCGGCACAAACGCGACACTGGAGCATACACCACCGGTATACATGCGTTGGGTAAAATGGCACAGACGATGAAAAACTTGACGCGCATAACGGCCTGGTTATGGCCAATCCCACTTGAGGGTATGTGCCATTTTGGGAAGCAAACAACAACAACAACCTCAGTCACGCTTACAGGTATTTGGCCCTGGTGTGTATTTTTAAAACTCCTGTTTTTGGCACAATATTTTATGCTTAGCAATGCTAAACCGTCAGCAGTTTTGTTGCCTTTCTGTGCGCTTCTCTGTATGGGAGCGGCGCCATTCGGCAAGTGTATGGCTTGCTTTGCACCATCCCGCATTTTTCCCTGCATGCCTTGTAGAGTGCAAGCGCCCTGTCTAGTCTTTATGGGGCTTTCTGTTCACGCTCGTAAGCATCTCACGGTGGTTGGTTGAACTGATTTGATTGTTTCCTTCGATAACATCTTCCTAACTCCATCCCGCCCTCCTTCATCCCCTAACACAAAGAAAGAGTCCATAATAACTTACTGTAACATCGCCACAGCACTAAGAGACAATGAAGAGTTGCCAGATTATTCTGTTGTACATGTCAACAAAAGAATATTTAATCGTGAATGAAAATGAGGATGAAGACAACACACAATATTATGTGTCATGAGAAATAAGCAAGTATAATAACTATAAATGAAAAGTGGTTCTTTATTAAAGCTTCTTGAACTTTTTTTATAGCAACACAATTCATCTTGATGCTGCTTCGATTCCTATGTGGTTTGTTCCGAGCAAAAAGGCAGTGCTGTGTCCGGTGTTTTTTCTCGGGTGGCCAACTCTAAATAATATATATAAACGTCGATTGACCCCATTGTTTAAAAAAAATGCTCTGAACGCTTTAGGTAAGCGTTGTTACATTTCTATGTTCAGTTCCGAATTAGATATGGCTAAAAATAAATTTCGTGGGTGCCATCTCTTTGGATCCGTCAAACCAGAGGCCAAGAGTTATTAAAAACTTGTAATTCCTAGATCCGCTAAGGTGTTTCATTCACAGCTAACTGTACTATTGTGACAATAACCAGGTAATGTGATGTTAATAGGAGTTTTCAGAATGTGGGCGTTGCTATATAGGTCCTTAATTTGCATTGTGCGGGTTATGAAGACACGTGCATAGCAGCGACATAATGTTCGGATATTAAATTTGGTAATGACACGAATACAGTGTGCTACCGAGATGAGTAGCCGGAAACACTTAATCCTCTCAGCCTATCAACGTACAAGATGTACAAATATAGTTTAAGGATTTTTTTGAAAACATACGATGAGCAGCACTGATGCGGACAGAAGTAAAAAGAGCACGCAATTGTCTTCGAATATTTTTCACATGTCACCTAATTGAAATTTCCAGCAGTGGTATGTGCATGCTAGTAGCGGTCTTTGGCGGCCTTTCTCGTGGACAAACGAAGCTCCTTCACTTCCAATAGGGAAGGCGTTATTGCGCTTAGAACGTAATAGTGCGCTGCGTTTACTTATGTCAGCACCTGTTTTATAAAAGCCACCTTGCAACTAAGATATCCTACCAGATGGGCATAAAGTGGGCGAGCAGCCCTCGTTGATCTAATAAAAGGAATTAGTAAAATTTTAGTGATTGCAATTTAGCTCGCAGGTTTGTATTGGAAACATTGAGGCGCTGGGGATAATCAATTATTTCATCTGGTATCATACTTGCTTCAAGCCCCTCTTGCGAGATGTACACCTCGAAATTGTCATCTCCGTTGCCTTTATTGTGAGTGGAAGACAAGGGCAATTTGCAGTTAGAGCCGCAGGTTGAGCTCATAAAGGTTTCTTTTTCACTTTTGACCATATCCAACAATTCTTTGAAAAAGCATATTTGAGCGGGAAATAATTTGTGAGCACAATTTATAGATATATTGTAAAATTTTAGTGTAGCAATGAATATATATCCCCAGATCTCCCATCAGCAGCCTTGCATTTTTGCTATCGTCAGAAGCGTTCCTTGTTAGTTTTCTAAGGTAGTCTTAACTGCTCCATGCGAGCGATGGAAAAAATTCAAAAGAAAGATTTTGCTACACATCGAAAAAATGGATCATTGCCTTTAATATTTTGATAAAAGAGCATTAAAGCTTTTCAATAATGAAAAGATTTGTGCAGAAATGTTGGACAAGAAGAAATTAAAGACTTGAGAGAAACTGGTATCAGGCGGTGCTTTTCATCACATGAATAAATAAAAAAAGTGCAAATTTCGTTCCATGAGAAGCATAACAAGAACAAGTCCTAACGAAACTTAATTATGGCTTCTTTAGAATCACGTCTGGTATCATGTGGTCAATGATCTCTGGGCTGTTTTTGTTTCACAGACAGGTCAGTAAATTCTCCAGTACAACTATGGAGAAAAAGACCTTTCTACACTGCCGCAGCACCCATAAGGAACGGTTGTTCGTAAAGTGTTGCCCGCAAGCTGACCATCTTGCAACATGCTAGGCTAAGAAGGTTAACCCTGATGTAACGTTTCAAACCTGCCTTAAAGCATACAACTATTGAGAAACAATGCTAATGATTGAAGAACGGAAAAGCCGGTCTTCAAAACGGGCCGATACTCCCTCACGCACACGCTGCCGCCATCGTGTAATATCGTGTAATAGCACCATCCTGTATACATTTACCTCTCCTTCGACTACGCCATATATTCACGTGCGTATACTATATATAGCAACAGGTCGGACCAGCGGAAGAACCTTAGAGTAGTGGACACAAATCGCTTGGCTTTTGCGCCCGTGTTATTTGGTGCCAGCCGTCACTGCTCCTGGCTCAAGAGGCCACATAGGCGTCAGCAGAACGGAGAGAGCTCTCACGCACGTTTATACGGCCAGGCTACTTTTTTGCTGCAGCTCACCGCCTCGCCAAGTCCGCCACTTGTTTTCATGGTGGCACTTTGGGTGATGCTGCAAGAGCGGGCTCCTCTTAAGCGGGACATGCTTGCTGATGTCTCGCCACCGGATCCTCCCGGAGAGAACAGGAGTGAAATGTTTTCTCTCGCAAATAGCAGAGGCGCGTAGTGCGCAGATTTTCCGAAGCCTCAGCGGAGTGTCGATTATATTTTTAAGCGCACAGCGGAGAGGCAACTGGGCGGAGGAGATGAAGTAACTGCGCTGCAAACAACGTGGAGCGAAGGGCCAGTCGTCTTGTACGCGAATGAATGGTGTGCAGTGAGTGACGTGAAATCGCTTATTTTTCGTCACTTTCATGTGGGCCTTTACACGCTTGATATTTCTAACGTCGCTGACTTTGCACAGGGCGAAAAGATAAACAATTTCACTGAACACAGGAGATGCGTCTTTGGTATCTATATCGCTCACAGCATGATTAATAACACTAATATTTAGCGCATCTCTCGCACTCAGCTTCCCTACATTCTCAGTGTAAAATCTCTTCCTAGGGCGTAGTGGTAGCGATTTAGCTTATCTTTGTCATCTGTTTTTTAGCATAACAAGCTATACTATTTCTTTTCTATACCCAAATTGAAAACGTTTTCGCAATAAGTAATCAACACCAGTTCACGCCAGTATGGTTAAACGAGTGATGTGGAGCGTGAAATTGAACGTGTTTCGAAAGCCGGATAGCCGTGCGTGCTTCACAATCAATTGCATGTGTGGTTAGGAGCGTCATGAAATTCACACTATTTAAAGGTCGGTTCGAATAAAGCATCTCGTTGCTTTGTTGAAACCTATTTGAAATAAGCATCATCCTGACAAATTTATGGTATTTCAGTACGAAAAGGAAGACTAATATCGGACAAAGGGATCGGAAGCTAAATACCGTGGGACAATTTAATGCTAGCAATAAAGTCAACAATATTTCACTTGTTATGCTAGCTCAAACCTTCTGTGCAACAGAACGTGCTGGATTGCACCACCTTAACACAACAGATGTGCGTTGCAGGCCAGCATATTTTCAGGCTGGTGAAGTCCTTACTAAACAAACTTCTCATTTATACCAATCGCATGGACAACCATTAGCCTATAAGGCAGGGCAGCAGTAACCTTTGCAGCAGAGTTCGTTTGCGTGGATCCACCAGCCTGCCGTTTTTCCATCTTTCTTCTTTGCTGTTTGCATTGCTTCTTCCTTATGCCATTTATCTGGTTTTCTGTTTCTTCTTTTGTTTCTTCTTTCTTTTGTTTTCTTCTTCTTTTGCATTTTTCTTTCCTTCCTTATTTCATCCTTTATGAAGGTTCTTTCCTTATCATAAATTCTAATTTACCTTTTCTGATCCAGCCTTCATTATTTCCTTTGGTCGTTTCGTTTTTTTTGAGTACATCATGACAAAGAAGTGTTCTATTGATAGCCTGCATCCATAAACATACGTGAAATCATTGACAGAAAAGCAGAGCGGAGCACCCATTGTAGCTGCGCTCAACATTTAGGACCGTTCCCTGCACAGAGAGCGAGAGACTGCAGCAGCTGCAAACCGTGAGCACGGGGTGGCACCGTCAAGCTCGAATCAAGCGCGTCGTCTCTTTTTCTTCCTTTTATGCGTACGTCATTCATATCTGCTACAGTGGGCCTATAGGCTACCACACTGTGTCGGCAGTAGCACAGCAGCTTCGGCCTCGTTTTTCCTCTCCTTTCCTCCCCAATATTTCCCCGTTATTTTCCCCTCGCAACAAGTGCCGCGCCGTCACGCGTGACATCCGACCGCGAGCAGCAACACCGCGCAAGGAACCAGTGAGGCGAGTAGTACGTGTGGATGGCTCCGCTGCATGACATGCTTGAACGCACATTTTAGGCGGTCATTACGAGAGCTCACAGTACAGCCAGTGTGCCCCGCTTGGCTTCGTCGGCGGTGGCGCTGTCGCCGGCGACGGTGGCGGGTGCAAGAGCACGTCGTCATAAGGTAACTAGGTCGCCACGCCTCCCTCCTCTATCACGCAGCCGCGTGACCGTGGCCGGCCAGAAAATCGTGTCCACTCTGCAAATAATTACTCGAGTGTGCATTTCAAGCGGAGAGGATAAATAAATAAGGGCGAAAAAGAAATTTGGAAGTGAGTGGAGAAGCCAAGAAGAAGGAGCGGGGGAAGTGATGGATGCCCCTGATATTAAAAATTATATCGAGAGCATTATTCATTGAGTTGTCCTGAATGTTTTTATTGTAATATTTTTGCCTATGTTACTGTATGAGCTGCTTGTATGTATTTCCCGTTACTGCTATATATTGTTATTGCACTCTTTTGTATGTTTCCTAGCAATTTTGATTTTAGTGTTGGTCGTTGTTCATTGAGGTATTATTGCGCATTATGGTGAACTTTTTGAAATCGTGCGCCCCCCATGCACTACACCCCCATACAGTAATGCATTCTGGCAATTTAGGCATTCTGAATAAGTAGATAAATGAACAAATAAATAAATAAATCGAAAGCCTCAGGAAGAAATCGAAGTTGCGGGAGTGTGAGGAAGCCCCTCGCTAAACACCCGAGAAATTTCCTTTCTTGTTTATCTTCCCAGCTTGTTTGTGTTGCTGGCGGTTTTAAATGCTGCTAAGAAACGTGCACTGCAACGTAAACGACCTAGGCTTTGAGCGTTAATGCACGTTGGCGCCTAGTCAAGAGAATACAGCCACTGCGAGATACATTTTTGCACGTACGGTGTTCGTGGGATGAACATGCCAATGCTTGCTTTAAAGAAAAGGAAGTAAAAAAAGCACAAAACGTGAGCTTTTCATTTTTCGGTGAAATCACACTTCACGATGCCGAAAGATGGATTCGTTCATGAACAGCCCCACTTAATAGCGTGGCCCGAACAACTGCCGAATATGCCACAGTAAGTAATTATTTAAAACGGATTTCAAACTCACAACCCGTGTTCTTAGATTGTTGATATAGCGTAAATCATTTACATTTATATTTACATTTTGCTGCTCCAGGTTGCTCCAAAAGCGGAAAATTGATCAATATTGCGCCTTACTGCGCCAAAACGAAGACGTGGTCACGGGAAAACGATTATTTTTGGAGCCATTCTGGCTTTCGCTTGGCAACCTACTAAAACGTTTCCGCAGTTGGCAATCCAGGGTCGGCTGGCTTGTGGTAGAATTTAGCAGACAGTTCAATCGCCACATGGAGGAAGGAAAGAACTCAGGGGAGGTGGTTAAGTCATATGTTTTGAAGCTGGCTCGTGCCTGCTCCTCCTCCCTCCCCCTCCCTACTTGGCTGCTGTCTCAGCGCGCCTGCGCATGCGCAGCAGGCATTGGAGTAGACGGCGCCACTGCGCACAGCGTTACTGTTGGCTGCGACTTCGAACAAGGACTCCCAGTTGTCCTTGCGAAAGTGCATGACTTCCAGCACAATTTTTGACTTGCAGCTCGGATAGCGAGGGCCTCTCCAGAGTTTGCGTTCCTTCATGTTCGCGCATCATGTCGGTTGCATCAAAAGGTTACATGTCGGTAAACCCTGATGTGGGCTGAAGAAGTCATATCTTCTGGGCTGAAGAACAAAAGCTTGGTGCAGGCTCGAATAGGTCAAGCTTTGTTGGAACAAGAGAATTTCAACCTTGCTGATTCACTTTGCAAGCTTGACGAATTTGTAGAAAGTTCCAAGAAGCGTTGAGATAGTGCTAACATGAAAAAGAAAAGGAATGGTTCAAGTGAAAGTGTCCTTTGGACTTTATTCAAGCATGCTTGGCTAAACTTGCCTGCTGAACAGTGCCAACATTAATAAAATGTTTTGTCACTGTTCTTTGTGGGTATACCTATCTTCTGTTTTTTTTTCTTCCTAGCTATACATGGCTGAACCTGATTGGTTAGTAACAAAGGCTTCTGGGTGATTTCTGTATTCCGTTCATGGTGCTCCCGGGTTGCTTTATTCTGATTACCGTTATTTTGCAAAGGTGCTTCAGAATGAATATTTTTCTGCTCTAAAAATTGATCCAGAGCTTGAAATAGCTAGACCACAACTGTTTAGGCTTAATGTCACCTGGGGAAGTGAGGCTCCGATTATGGGGCATCATTTCTATGTTGACAGCTTGAAACGGTACACTGGATGAAAGAAACAGACAAGGACAAGGCGCTATTACAGCTGAAGTTTTGTTACGCGAGTCTTTTCTAATATAATTAGCAACGAGCAAAAAGGAAAGAAACAGAGAAAGAGTTAGCCGGAATGACATGTTTAAGCAATCAATATTCCATCATCTTGGCGCATATTCATCCTGGTATGTCAGATGAATTGATTTTCAATAAAACTATGGGGATAATCACAGTTTTCACCTCAGTTTTTACTAGAAATGCTTAGATAATCTCCCTAGCCGCTTTTCTCTTCCACTTCGCAATGACACGCGCGTCTGAAAACTTGGGCGTGCAGTGCTTTCAATTGTTCCTGTGGTTATCATGATAGCCTGTTAAGTGATTTTTCCACCCGCCGTTTATAAGCGCATCTACCCATATGCCCGTGGTATTCTTTTTTAGAAGATAGCTGCACACAGTATGCATTACACAGCTCAAGCGCATCCCTGCTATCCTTGTGGTTTGTGTATAGTGTGGCCATCTTGCGTTGAAAAAAAATTATATTCCACAGTACACAGGAGTTCCAGAGCTTTAACGTTTTGCAGCAGTTGCGAATGCAGCAGTTGCAGCAGTAGGAGGGATTGAAAGGAATTATGCTTAATGTACAAATATGCACGCATATTTTTGAAACGATACAATATTGAACATGTCTTCGATAAAATATGGTCGCGAATAAATATGGTCGCTGATAAAATACTCACTCTAGCTTGCCTGCGTGACAGTATAACTTTTTGAAATATATAGGGCAACTTGTTGTACAAAAGCAAGCCTTGAGAAATTCTGTGCGAAGGTTTTTGTAAGCTCCTAGTACTGTAACTTCCTCACTTGGAACCCCTTTCAGTGGAAACTGTGTACGTGGGGGAAACCACGTCTAGTGCTGGAACTTTGAAGGTCATTTTTCGCAGTAGTGCGCATAACGCAGTCTTCCCGTGTTAGCTTCGGGAGAGGCATTCAGTTTCTTTATTTTCTTTGTTTGTTTGCTTACGCCTCTTTTTTACTTATTTTACGAAAACTCAAAGCAAGTTAAGATCATTTTTAAAATTATCAATTGCTGCATACCACGTGTAAGGGTTCGGGAATTCGAAAATGAACAAGCATTGTTTCCATCGCGAGATATTAGTTACATTGGAAATTTTGTTAATTTAAGTAACAGCCAACCGACCGAACGAACGAGAGCCCTATTTATTGAATAAAGTGGGAAAAAAAGCCACTGTTCACAAAAATAGCAAGGTTTGCTTTGCGACCATCTTTCAAATTATTCCGCCCATTATGCTTTGTCTCTCGAAATCTCTCAATACATAACACTGATACATCCGATCCAGGCTGAGTGTTTTATCTTTGCCTTCCGGACAACATTGGCGCCGTTTGCAAACACAAGGACTTAGAGAATCGAATAACAGGCTTGGAAAAAACCTAAGAAGCACGCACTGAGATCTCAGTCACGTCTGCTCTTCGTAGTGCCTCTTGCTTTCAGGGGTGAAGCTTGCACATAGGAAGGAGAGATAAAAGAGGAAAGAATAAAGAAAAGAACAAACGCGGGAACAAGGAGCTGCCGACGAAAAGCATTCCTCAATTTCTAGGCGTGCACTGTGGCTCTGCTAGTCTGCCAATCCGATTATTGTAGCTGAACTTGCGTCACTGTTTGTCGTTACCCACGTTGCATGGTTTTGTCTGGGTTGACGCCGTTTTCTGCCCAGATCTCATTTCCGCCCAAGGCTATGTGTTAGGCCAAACCGCAGAGCGCCTGCTCATGCCAGCTTTATTTCCTTTCCTTTCCGCTGGCGTCTCCAGTTAGCCTTACTTCAGATCAGAGCTACCACAGAGGAACGAGAAAAGGCTCAGAATATTTAGACAAGATCACGTAACTCCTTGATTTGCTTTCGAATCACATTTACACCAAATGTCATTGCTTCACTACGCAGACTGTTTGTAGCGCATATGAGCGTCCTTGTTACCGAGGGAAGCAACAGACATAGCCTGGAGGTATACAGAGCAGGTAGTTTACCGATCCTGTACATATGCTTTCTTTTCCTCTTAACAAAACCATAGAGAATAATGCCGTGAGCTTAAGTGAGCGCTAAATGAAAAACAAAGCAAGGATTATGAAAGGGTTTCCTATTTTTATTAATATATTTCTGTAATCGACAGTTACAGCGGTATCTGGGGTACATAGCGGAGAGGTCACTTGAAGGGAAGGGTACTTAAAATAAAACGGGTTCATATGGGTCAATAGAGTTGCCTGGCATAAGAAATGTCTGCAAGTAAAACTCTTGCTTCGTCTGATTGGTTCACGCTTGAAGGTTTAATGAGAACGGAGCTCCGAACGAGGAAAACATCGAACACTAATGACAGGATCAGGCTCCGGTCGAGTCGTTTGTGCTCTGCTTTTCTCCTTGTTCGTCGCGTCGTTTTCGTTACATTTTCTGGTATAAGATATGGTTAGCTGTTGCACCACTGCACGAAAAACATTGTGGTTGAAACCGATTTAAGATAGGTTTGTTTTAGCGAAGAACTTTCGATCAGCAAAAGAGTATCCTTAAAGACAGAATTTGGATAAAGTGCCCTTGATGCGAGAAAGGGCGCTCAATATTGTCTACAGCTTCGCGGCAGACAGTAAAGGCCTAACTTCGCGTAACGTCACAATTGTCAGGCCGCTTTCTTAAAATTTGCGGTCTCTGTAACAATAGGCAGATGCGTCACATTTCGGAGTAATTAGTGGCATTAAATATCTCTCGTGTCCTGAATTCTATGCGTTGTTGTAAACTTGGTCTCTCTGCCATTGTATTAGTGAAGTTCGCCTGCGAGATTGTTGAAGTGGTCCGCGAGCCGCTGATATTTGAGTAATACATATCTTTAAAGGGTACTAAATGCACGCGCAATGCACTCTTTCTGGCAGGCAGTCAGGGAGCGTGTCGTACTTTTCCGCGCACGCAATTGGCTTCAGTGCAGTGGTGCAGACTTTATGATAACCTAAATCAAGAACGCGTCGCCGGTGTATTTCTACCGATGATGTATTCTGGCCATGGGAGATCAGAAAGGCAGTAGCCCTCACTACTGTTCAACGCATCGCTCCAGGCGCCCTGAAATGTCTGTTGATGACAAGTCGCGCAGCGCCTCTTAGCCTAAGTCCTTGCTAGAAGAACCGGAGCCAATTACAAATGTGCAGGGTCGGTTAAAAGCTCCCAGGCCACAGGGTCTTCTTTCAAGTGCTATAGTCGGGCTCTTAAGCTTTTGGAGGAGGTTTTCTATTACCTGACTGGCACATGGTCAAGGCCAGTATCGATGTGAATGCATTGTCGGGTCAGCTGCCGCATGTACTGACAGCGGAGGTGGCTTGGGTGGTTAAATGCGAGGCTCAGGTAGAGGTAGGAATTGGGCAATTAGCGCTTGTCGGCGAAAGACTGGAAAGAAGTATCCGTTGCATGGTGCCCAGTTCTTGTGGTAGCCCTACGTGAGCTCTCCTTCGATGCAGAAAGGACATCTCTCGCGTCAATACTAGCCCAAACAATCATGTGAATGTTTTACTGGCGGCGGCTTCGGTTTACAGTTTGGCTTATTGAAGTAAGACTCTGTAGGTGCTTGGAGACACGGCTGATGAGTTTGCCATTATGGCGGTCATGTGTGAGAAGCGTATTTACAAGGACCATTTTTTTATTCATTAGCGGCAAGTGGAACAGCATGAGTTGTTTTCTCCATGTGTCACTCAAAAGAATGTGGTAATTTTCATACACCTCCAATGCACTCGAATCTAAGTGAACCTTGACACGACCCTAGGCGCCGTTGTGTTGTTTTCGTACGTCTCGCTTCCGCGTTATTTAAGTTGTTGATTCATCTGCGCTTTCTTTAAAACGCTGGCGAAAAAGTATGCGGCATTAAAGTTTATTGCTTTAGAACAATCACAAATCTCAGATCATGCCGAGACCTGGCGTTTCTTATAAAAACAACCAGAATATTGCGGGAAACAAAAAAGCCATAAAAAAATTCGAAGGGACGAACACGGTGGTCACATTGAAATAACCACACAATTGATATAGAGGTAGAGTCAGCAAGAGCTCGCGATGCCGTAAACAGATCGTTTAAGAGGCCTCTATTTTACAAGCAAAGTGATCGTAGATTGTGTTTAAAGGAGTGTAACTTTCTGTCTTGCAGCTTATTTAAAAACTGTTCTCTAAATTATGTGCAAATGATTACAGTTAAAATCCCGACCTGTGTCCCGCGCTCTCCCTTGAATGTTCGAGCGAATAAAGGAACAAGAGAGTCGACTTTCAAGGGCATACAGAATTGTACAAGAATATGCGAGGGGTATTCAGCATGTTGCGTCTCCTAGAGTTCAGCTTTTTCATTAGAGGATGAAATTGAATGACGCTATATTAAAAGGGAAGATTGGAATTTTTCTTTTCTCGGAACACAATAGTTTCTGACTAAAACCCAGCAATAAGCGCCATTATTCAAATCTGCGTGCAGCCTTTGAGTAATGTGTGTTGATGTTTGCACCGAATCGCACTGCATCAGCGACCTCTATGTCGAAAAAGTAGCACGAGCTCTTCAGAAATTCCTTTAATTAGCTCAACCGCCACAAGTTCGATAATCAAAAGTTCGGGCTCTGAGATGCCGGGCGAGGCTAGCGTGTCAGCATGCAGGGTCATTCTTTTGCGATGGTGTACAGAGAATACTGCATCCGTGCAGAAGAGGATTATAGCTGGAGGAGGAGTCCACACCAATTGCCAATGGGCTTCTGAAAAAAAAAATAACGAGCAGAACCTACATTTGAATCTCGCTTCTTTGAATTTATAAAAAGTGTGCGCTTTGAAACGAAGGTACCTAATTGGTTAATGATGGAACAGGAATGATATATACGTACGCGTATGTGTGAGCATGTAAAGTGAAAAATTTAAATAATGGATGTCGTAAAACCAGAAAAGCTGGAAAGCTAGGACTAACAATATAACATGCCTCTCGCTTGCGTCACAGGAGTTCGAGTGATATACAACGCTTTTCCCACTATACACGCTCTCCTTTCTTTATTACGCCATAAACCGTGCTAATAGCACTCACGCCGAACAATGTTTGTTGCTTTCAAGTTCTGCAGTAAATAAAGTAGAGTGCAGAGTTTGAGACAGTTGCGGCGGCGCCGCTCAAGGAAGGGGAGCTTTACTGGCGCAGAGTTGCAGCGGTCACCCATTCCAGCACAACTCGGCCAGACTCTGTTCGCGATGACCGGTGCTCAAAGCCGAGAGTGAAGGACGATCTCGGAGCGGTCATGTTTCTTCCTACTAACCGGGTGAAGCAAAGCATACGTTAGGAAACATAAGAACAAGAGAAAACATGGGAGGAGAAGAAAAGGATGATCCAGTTTATAGGGGCAACACGGCACCCCACCTAATCTGCGGTCGCATTTGTCATCGGCCCACTGGCGGGGGCTAGGTATCCTCGCGTTGTTGGTTTTTGCTGTTGCGATGGCCCGCGTTTCCTCACACAGTCTCTGCAAATGTATCGGCTCCGCGTGTCTCGGCCTGCTATAAATAGGCGGCCGGTCTGAAGAAACCGCTATTTATCTGCGGCGCGCCCGCAGCCTTTGCTGTCGAGCCCAACTTCCTCCCGAATCTCCTCTCTATCGTCTTCCCTTGCCTCTGGCCCAGACCGGCTTCATTGTTCCGAATGGGCTTTCCTCTTCCCCAAAAGCTCCAGGTCTTCCTGTCGCCTCCTCACTTCCAGCCTTACTGAACTGGCGCGATGTATTATGTTCGGGAGACTGGTCGTACATGCCATTCAACAAGCAGGCAAATTCAGACGAGCGTTGTCGTCGGCATCGAGGTTACCGACTCGGCCGATAGCTTGGGAGGGGCCACTGTTTCGACAAGAAGCTTTGCGCTATGGCGTTAGTGACGTTATTTGTGCGGATAAAAGTTGTTGAGCAACGACTTAAACTGTATTTACCTTTAATTCCTCAGTCAACGGGATTCGGGTCGTCTGAGAAGACTGGATTAGGGCACTACTGCGCTGAACGAAGCGTCTTGTAGGATATGCTTCACTGAGGCTAGCAACACAATCTTTGATAGCCTTCGCTTTTACTGTGTTAATAATAGAAGTACCATTTGCCAAAACACCAACGTCATATATTTGAATCCGAAGGCTCAGCAATGTAAGGAAACGAAATGGCAAAGAAACGTGAGAAAACATAGCATATATATGTCCCCGTGGAGGATTTGAACAAATGGAGGAGCAAACAGTTGAACTTCGCTTCCAGTTTTTACAGACCTCTCTGAGACCGCTGCAGCCTCTAGAGTCGCGTTGTTGTTCTCTGAGTAAAAATGGCACATACTCCTGGCGTGGGATGCGCCAGGGTTTCATGCAGACCGAAACATAATATGGTGTTCCCACGCTATGTTAGTTCGAACTACAATAAATTAAAGGTCTTTAAATAATTAAGCTTTTTCTTTTTAAGTTAGGAGAAGATTTCGTGTGCCCTATCAAAGTTTTAGGACACGACGCGCGATTCTGCTTGCCAATCGCTTTTGCTGAGATGGCTCTGTGTTTCGCATGTAACTAATTACATGAATTTTTTGGGTTCTGTATTTTGGGGAAGGCTTATTATACTTATAAAGAGATACTGCATTAAATTGCTAGTTTTTTTTAAATCGGCGAAATTGAATACAGAAGGTGCGATTAATTAAAGTTTCAGTTTTATTTCATTTATTTTTGCGCGGATGGCATTATTATATAGCTTTTTTTCAGCAAATGACGCGCGGCCAGAATACCTACAAAATAACGCCATCCTGAACAAAAATAAACTAAATAAAGAATAAATTTCATATAATCGCACCTTCTGAATTTATTTACAGCGATCGGAGATCAGTGCATTGGTAGATGGTTATCATATTTAACCACGAATGAAGTTGTTGAAGTCATAATAACACTTCCACTGATTTGTCAAATTTCTTAGTGTTCGAAGTTTTTGTGGCCTGATTATTAGGGTTTATTGCAACTGTAAAAACCTACCCCACTAAAACGGAGTGCAAATCTTGATGCACCAACTCATATGTGCAGTATTGTCTCTTAAATGCCGGATTCGCGGTTCTTATGTGTCAGCCTCCGGCCAACCTGGGCTTCCACAGACAACGGCAGCTCGTTTAAGTGTTCTGCCTGGCATTCGCTTCGAGCTGCTCTTAACTGCTCTGAAACGACATGGTAGCCGTAGCAGTTGTTTAGAGCAACATATACGTGCAAGTTGGAGAGGTGTTCCCAAAAGACTGCATGAAAAAAAGACAAATTTGGCATAACATCAACTCCTGAAGGCGTAAATGGTTTAACGCTATCTAGGTTAGTGGGAACCGAACGCAATGACTGCAGGCCTTTGAAACTGGTGTTAGAGTGTGGGCAACATTTACTATATGCCTTCAGCTCTCTCCACTCGGCGCAGTCATTACGCTCATGGTTTGATAGCAGCTAGAGGAATAAGAGGTAGGGCAAAAAAGGCTGGTTTTAAAGACAAGTATTCACAGACCCGAATCCTGTGTTGTATATGCGACGTGCTGTTTGTGGAGGGCGATGATTTGTATGTATAGATTAACATTATTATTCGTATGAAGTTTTAGGGCACCCCTATAGGCGTCGCCTCAAGCGTATGACACCGTAGCCTAATGGGTTAATTGCAATATATGGATAATTTAGTCAATCTCTACATTACATTCACACAGCCCTGGGTGTCCTCGTGCCACTTGGGCAGCGGTTAATCGATGCACCACTCCCGTGCGATGGCAGACGCTGCCACCAGTTAAGCTTCAGCGACGCAGGTTGGTTTTGCCGAGCACCCTGTAGCGAAATATTGTGAATTTCACCTGCTACGGCGGGAAAGTCGCTCACAATCCCGTGGCCAGCTTTTGATAAAGCCTGAATTTTACGCGCTCGAGGCGGCCCATCTGCCTGCTACATTGCTTCCCTGTGAATTTTCTGTGGATGTTTCGCTCACGCTCCAAGGCGCCGACGCCGAATTTCTGCGACACGGGATTCTTAAAGCGCTCGCTTTAATATCATCGCGCCACGCACAGAGGAGTAGGGATCTGTGTTGCCTATGGCAAACTGGTTCAGCATAAGACGGAGGAGGTCGTGAAATCTATGTTTAAGTGCTGTACCTGCCATTCGCGTCGAGTTGATCTCAACTACTCTGAAACGACATGGTTGCCTTTGTACGTCGTCCGACTAAAATACCCTAACGATAACTAAAATACCACTAAAATACGTCACTTTACCTTATGTCGGAGGTGTCAGCGAAACCACCACCTGAATCCTAAAAAAAGGGGGTCTCTAGGTTGCACACAAGCCCACAAACACTGTTGGGCTTTGCTTACCTGTTCCCAAAGATCGGCTGCGAAGAGAAAGAGCCCAATGCATTGTCTACAAAATTACTTGCGCCGACTGCGACGCAAGCTGCATCGGCGAAACCAAAAGCTCACAGAAAGAATTCAGCAACATAAAAACGATGTCCGCAACTTCGTAAGAGAGCGCAATCCTGTAGCCGAACATTCCGAGGACTCGGACCATAGAATCACCTTCGAAGAAGCTCGCATCCTCGGAACCGAAACAAATTACCACAGCGCCTTCTGGAATCCTGGAACAATCAAACCACCCCGAGCAACATCAACCGCACAAAAGGAAACCTGCCTCCAGTATATGCACTGGGACGTCGCTCTTCAACTCAACGGGAAAAAAAGTCGCCATTGACCCCCCCCCCCCCCCCCACAGTACGACAACCTGCCTAACAGCCTTACCCTCCCCCCGCATTCCTTCCCCCTCCCCCACGCCTTTCGCATTACAGCTTTTGTTCCTTTGACCCCTTCCTCCCCTCCATACTTAGAGACGCTAGCTACTGCCCTCAGTCATCCCTAATGAAGGAGCCGAGTCGGCTTCGAAACGTTGGGTTAAAATCAGAGTTTTTGGTTGAAGATGTGCAGTTTATTATGTCTTCAAACCCAACCAGACAGGCAAACCTGTCAAAATGTTTGGTTTTCGATTCTTTTCATTGCACCAGGGCTGCGCCGTCAAAGGCGGTTTGTTGGCTTTGTGGAGGGAGCATCCCGCCAAGCCAAAGGTGTCTGGTGTCCACAAACTTATTCAAAGTACTCGTTCATCCAGGAGAGAGCGGAGCCGCCGGCAGGCCGAGAAGCCGCAGCGCCGAAATCCGATCGCGTGGCCATTGAGTTCGGATCTGCGCGCGCCCTTGGAGGGTGCTGGGCTATGTGTTGTCTACTTCTTGATCCGGACACAACGCTGGAAGTCGTGAGGGAGGCGAAAGAGATTTCTGACCTAAAGAAAAGAGTCGAGCCAATTGAGAGCGGCCATACTAAACAGGAAGTCCAGAGCTTGCGGCAACAAGTGAACAGCTTGGAACAGCACAGCAGAAGTCAGAACCTGGAAATTCATGGTTTGCCTTCAAGTGATAATGAAAATTTGCTCCATAAAGTCAGTGATCTGGCTAGGGAAATGGGTGTTGCCGAACTGACAAACGCTGATGTTGAAGGCCTGCATAGGCTTCCAGAAAATAAACGTAAAAAAACCCGTAGTTCTTGTTCGCTTCGTCTCATGTGTCATGCGAGACTACTGGATGTCAAATAGGGGTGGTCTGCAGGACAAAAATTCCGAAGTGCTCTTTCTGGACAAACTTACAGCAGAAAATAAGAGACCGTTGTGGGGTATGAAAGTTAGAGCAAAAGAAAAAGGTTATCAGTACGCTTGGCAAAGGGGCGGCAAGCTGTTTGTGCGCAAGGTGTCAGGCGCACGGGTCATCGCGTTCAGCACGATGAGGACCTTGATCTGATAGTATGAGCTGCAGCGCTTTTTGAAACGTGACATCTGTTGATCTTCCCTTTGCACTCTGATGGCTAGCCATTGCGACGCCGTGTATCACGATAGCGTGTCCTTCAACTCTGTCCTGCGCAGTCTTTCTTTTAACCGTAATGATAGTGTGTCCATTTTTCATGCCAACACCAGAAGTTTGAAGAAAAAAAAACAATTTTACATTGCTACTGCTCTAGATTCACTGGATCATAGTATTGAATTGCTTGCTTTTACGGAGACGTGGTTCTCTAGTGCAAATGATAGAGTTAACATCAAAGGGGACCAGTCTGAATGTGTTTTCCGAAATGACCGGAGAGGTGGCGGAATTTCACTCTATCTAAATAACAAACTGCAGTATGATGTTATACCAGAATTCTCACAAATAACCGATCTTCATGAGTCATTGACCGTCAAATGTTCGGCGTCAATAATTTCCACAGCTTATCGCCCACCTTCGGGCAATCTTGAAGAATTCATTCAATTCATTAGTAGTCACCTTGCATACGCATCTGTATTATGTATGCAAATTGTCCCTGGTTGGAGACTTTAACATCAGTCTGGCAGTACGAAGTCCACAAACGGAACGGTTCCTTGATGTCATCGAATCATTTCAGTGTACTACTGTTATCCATTTACCAACGAGAATAACATCACATAGTGAAACGCTGATTGACTTGTGTGTCACCAGCCATGTCTCAGACAATGTTTTTTCGGGAATTCTTATCTTTGAATTGAGCGATCATTTGCCAATATTCTGCTTTTTGCCATGTGTACAAAAGAGAAATAAGTGCAGCCGTGCTCCTCCTGTTGTTTGCCGGAAATTTAATCCAGACACCATTGCTGCTTCTCGGGCCTTGATTGAAGCAGTGCAATGGAATTGCGTGTATAATGAAAAAAATACCAGCTTGTCATACGACATATTTTTACACAGAATTAAAGACTGCTACGTTGAAGCATTTCCACCAGTAAAGCTCAGAAAACACAAAAAATCCAGGAAGCCATGGGTCACTCACGAGTTATACATAAGAATTAGAGATAGAGATAAATTGTATAACGCGTTTATTCGCTCGAGAGACTTAGACAATGTATTGGAGTACATGAAATGTCGAAAGAAGTCGAACTCCGACCTTAAGAAAGCGAAAGCCAAGACTGATTATTACAAAAGAAAATTGACTGCAATATCTAATAATCTTGAAAAAATTTCGGAAGAAGTCAGAAGCCTTATGGGAAGCACCAATAGTACGATCCCTAGCACACTAATGCTTAAGGGTACTGAATACTGCAATACTTCGCTCGCACAAAAATTTAATGACCATTTTTTGAGCGCTGGTGCACACTCACACTCTAGTGGCACTGAAAAGGGAATAGAAAACTATATGTGTGCAGAAAGCTCAAATACTATTTTTCTGAACCCCTGCACGGAAACTGAAATTTTCTCTTTCCTTGCGTACTTAAGAAACACAGCAGTTGGGGTTGATTACCTCAAAGTCGAGCCGATCATAGTCGTTGCTGACATTTTATGCGCTCCTTTACGTCATAATTGTAATGAAGCTTTAACTAGTGGTGTTTTCCCTGTTAACACGAAGATAGCCAAAGTCGTAGTTATACATAAAGGAGGTCGGCATGATGATATAAATAATTACCGTCCTATTTCAGTGTTGCCTGTGTTGTCAAAAATTTTAGAGCGTTTCCTGAAAATTTGTTTAAAAAGCTTTCTTGAAGAGAAGAATGCCTTCGCCGATGAGCAATACGGTTTCCGTGAAAATAAGTCCACAGAAATGGCATTACTTAATGCTAAATAAAAACTGTTGAGTAATTTCGAGAATAAAATATTTACTATTGGATTGTTCTTAGATTTCAGGAAGGCTTTCGACTCAATTAAGCATAATATTTTGTAGCGAAAACTCCCGTTCTACGGCATTCGAGGCGTAGCGCTCAGATTGATTCCAACGTATTTATCTGGAAGATTGCAATACACACCTTAATGGTTTTCGTTCTGAGTTAAAAAAGAAAACATATGGTGTTCCGCACCGCAGGGTTCTATACTGGGACCCTTGTTGTTTATTTTCTACATTAACGACTTTACATGCATTCCACATACCCCTCACACAGTTATCTACGCTGATGACACTACCTTGTTTTTCCATGGCAATAACTTGGGCCATGTTGCATGCCGAACTAACTCATGGTTAAATGAATTGTACACTTAGCTGAGGGTAAATCAACTGCATTTAAATGTTAGTAAAACAAAATTACATCATATTCAAACTAAGAAATAAACCTGATGACGAAAACATCATTGTTTAATATAATGACTCTCTAATAGACAGGGTTTCTAGTTTTAAATTCTTGGGCGTTTACTTTGAAGAGCACTTGAGCTGGACGCCTCAAGTAGACAAGATACATGCTAGTACATGCAGATCTGTTGGCATGCTGTGCAAAATTAGGTGCCTGCTTCCTGCCTGGCTTCAGCGCCGGTTATACTACGCCCTTGTTCAATCACATTTCAATTACTGCTTACTAATCTGGGGCTCTACTACCAAGTCTAACCTTGAAAAATTGTTCCTTCTTCAAAAACGAGCTATGCGATGCATCGAAAACCTTGAGTGGCTGGAGCACACGGCCCCGGTGTTCGTCTAAAACATAACGTCCTAAAAATAAACCAGTTATATGGGCTGAAACTTGCTACTCATATTAGGAACGAAATCATGCGAAATCCTTCAGTGTTAACTAACTTGAGCCAGCCCAGTACTACACGGTATAACTTTCGAAAAAACTTCTTTAGACTACCCGCCATAAGAACGAGCTATGGTACACAAACACTGTCGTATTTAATCCCCAACTTTATAAATACACACCCACCTCTTCCTGACATATCACAGCAATGTAGAGCACTCAAAACGTTCAAAAATGCCTTCAAAACGTACATACTGTCCAACTCAAAGCTTTAAACATACATGTTTTGAAAACCAACTAAACTTTATGTTGGATGTTATTTTTTGTTATTGCATTAGCACTTGTATAATGTTGTAATCCTATGTACATTTCTGTGCACTGTATGGGTGACAGGGCCCTCGTCAGGCAGAGATCATTTGCCTTTTGCTCTGTCATCCTAGACCGTCTGTGTCTGAAAGAATGTTACAAATAAACAAATAAAAAAATATGGCAGTGGGACAGCGATGTGGTATGCAAGGAGGAACGGCGACGTCAGGGAAAGGTTGTTGGCAAAGCGAAAACCAGGCCAGGTGGAGCTGCCGGTAAAGGCGCTAGGTTTCAGGCGGTCGGCCCAAGCTGAATCGCGGTGGCCGACGAAGAGGTGATGACGGCGAAGGCGAGCGCATTTGACGCCGGTTGCCCAGGTATGAGTGGCCAGGGGCAGAAGATCCACAGCGGCGACAAAGGGCATCGAAAAGGGTGCAGTAGACAGGTAACCTGCCGGTGCTACAATAGCGCGGCGAATGCAGCTTGTTAAGGACCGGCAGCGGAATGTTATGGGTGTCCGGAAGACACCCATCACATGAGCGGGAAAGGCACGCATGTCCCGTCGTCCTTCTTTCTATGTCCTGTCTGTATTGCACTTGAATTCTTGAAGCTATGCACCAACTTGCCCCGCAAAATGTTTTATTAAAGGTGGTTTTGAATTTGCCGACCTGGTCATGTCCGCTATGCAGAGATGAGTATAAAAATGCTCTAATACAGAATTTCTTCAGCATGTTCGTGCTAAGAGTGCAACGACTATAGCCTTTTGGGGGCATTTCATTTTGCTATGGGCGGTTTTCTTCTTTACCCTGTTTAACCTGTTTAATTTTGTGCAGCATGGAAGACCCTATATGCGTCATACCTATTAAGGCCAAAGCCTTTAATGGCTCATACTCGCGGTGCCCGTCCATCCGTCCGTGACGCTCTTCAAACCGATAGGGAGGAAATCTTTGTGCCCGATGGGATTCGAACCGCTATCCTTCCGTTCTGCAGCTGAGCGTCCTAACGACTACGCTACTTCCAGCCAACGCATTAGTTCTCCTTGTCTAGGACGCTGGAGAGTGTTTGCAGAAAGGCGTCGAATCAGATGGATGGCTCCCAAATGCCCTCCAGTGTCTCCAGAATTTAAGATTCACAAACAATTGTGTACTTAATTAACATCTTAACAACACATCAGTGACACAAGCAGCAACACCACGCTAAAGGCTTTCGCCTCACGGCACTTCAGGTCAACAAAATTCCCCCTGTATTTTTACTACCAGTTCCATCACGCCTCTATATTATATTAGATTTTTGGCCAGTTTTATTTTATCTTGGTGATGATACTCTTTCCTTTTCGGCGTTTTTTTTTCAAATTTTCCGTCTAATGCAAGAGAGTGTCATCATCCAATTGAAACAGCCTCTCTACTTTTTCTATTTCGTACCCTGTAATGACAATTGTGTGGCAGATTTTCCGTCTAATGCAAGAGACTGTCATCATCCAATTGAAACAGCCTCTCTACTTTCTCTATTTCGTACCCTGTAATGACAGTTGTGTGATTTAGTGCATCGGTTAACGATCACCATACTCAAACTAGAATAAAGCTCATGTAGACAATATAACACTTCTACTGATTCGTCAAAGTTCATAGTGTGAGACATTTCTGCTGCTTGATTATTAGGATTTATTGAGCCTCTAAAAACCTTATCTACAAAAATAAAGTGCAAATCTTAATTCGCCAGCCCATATCTGCCATATTCTCTCTTCAATTGAAAGAAGTTCTTACCAGAACGCTGCCCTCACACCTCTGAATTTTTTAAATTTTTGCTATAACCAGGGAGGCGCCGCTCCGTTTCACAAATGGTGATGCAAGTGCAGGCTCATGGGCCTTCCTTGGAACCCGTTGGGTGCGCAGCGGCCGCCCATAGGAAACGCTTATGCCACCTTATCGACGCAAGCAGCCAGGCCACCGAGGTGTACTCGGCGGCCAGTGATTATGGCTTCGTTCGAGCCCTCAGCAAGAAGGCCAATCGAAGACTGCGCCGACGTGAACACTCGTCCTCATCAAGCACGTCTACGATCAAGACGCGAGGTCCCTCGATACATACCGTCTTGTTTGTGCCTGATATGCCAACCGAAAACCTCAACCATCTCAACAGCCAAGCCACGCCTATGTTCCTTGAAGGTCTCGGCTCTGGGGGGATTAAAGATGTGAGAGTTCGCCCCTACAAAAACATCATCGCCATTGATGTCACTGAGGGGAGCGCACTGCAAAGTTTTACTGCGGTTAACAAACTCGGCGACATCAGCGTACACTCCCATGTCCTCCAAGACAGCAGCACTACAGCAGGCATCATTTACAACGTCTGCATTGCCATCGCTGACACTGATTTGCCTTTTGTAATCGAGCCAGCGCCCAACAGCATTTCAATAGTGGAGGTTAAGTGCATTGGATGATCTCAGTGCATCAAGCTGACATTCAAGGGTGACTGCGTACCGTCCTGTGTGAAAGTTGGCCATTTTCGCCATCCGGTTCGACCTGTCGTGCCCAAGCCACTTCAACGCAGGAATTGTTTGAGGATCGGACACGTGAGTGGCGTCGGCAAGAAGACTATAGTTTGCCCTAGATGCTCCGAATCATATAGTGGCGACGTTTGCCGCGCGACTACCCTGAAGTGTGCAAACTGCCGTGGCCCTCACGATTCCTCTTCGAAAGACTGCCCCCGCCTATAGAAATAACGAGCAGCAAATGGCACGAGATCAGCCGACGCCACAGAGGCCGCTGCTAAGGTGCAACGGCGTCGTTCGCATCTTCGAAGGACTTCTAAGGAAACCGTTAGTTTTGGCAGGGAGGCCTCTAGCACTGCTGCATCCTGTCCTTCTCCTCCATCTGCCGTTATAAATCAAGGAAGCCCAACAGTTGGTGAAGCCAAACTTGTTGCTTCGGACAACAACCTGGCTATCACTCCAGAAACCTTGCACGTCAACTGGGCCAGGAAAGTCAATGCCATTTCTAGGTTATGCGCCTACTGTTGATCCGGAGAAAGGCCAAGATCTCGGTCGTGGCCAAAAACTGCAGGTTATGGCAATGCTCAAGTCCGTCCTGAGTGCCATCTTCGCTGTGCTGGCAGGCCTGCGCACGCCAGCAGCACAGAATGCGCTACAAGTACTGCACGCGCTAACTCCACTTCTAGCGGCTCTACAGCAGCAGGAACAATGGCTCCCCCAGCATTAACAATTGAAAAGCAGTGGCGTAAGTCTCCATTTCTCAGTGCAATGCCAGCAGACTTCTGTCCCGAATTTCAGATATTCGGCAATATGCTTACGTAAAAAATTTCCCCATGCATCCCTGTAAATTGTGAGCCGAATGTACCAAAGCTATTGCGACTGTCAGGCTACGAGGCGTTTGCAACTCCCACGCACCGAGGGTACAGTATAGTCATAGTCTACATTGGGCGCGAACTTGCATATGTGCTCCATCCGATTCCCCCCTATAACGACAGCCAGCACAGTTGACTTTCCTCCTTCAGGTGGCGATGAGAGGAAACACCTTGTTGATGAGGAAATCGGGGTTTCTTGATGACCCGGTGATGCAAACTCGCAAACATTCACGTTACTCGAAGAAAGAAGGTTAACTTTTTATTTACAACATAAACAAAACAAGAAGAAACAAAGCAAGGAGAAAACTATTTACATGACTATACCGTTGACCAGACGAATACAGCCCTCGTTCAACCCAGAGCGCTTGTTTTGAAACCCTCTGTCTCTGCCCTTAGCGGGGACAGCCACCAATAAGATTACAATCGACATATCTCACCAATTAGTGGTTAGGGAAAGCAAAATAAGGTTTTCGCCAACTAATCACATATTGGGGAAAGAGTACTGATTTAACATATGGGAAAGGAGAGGCTGCAAAGAAATACACAAACAGCACAAACGCCTTTCTACCCACGGCACAGCCGTTACCACTTTTCCATCTCTTTCACTCACGCGACAAAAATATGCCTATGGGACGATCACTGAGGCTGTTTACAGAACATTGGAAGTGAAGAATACAGTCTTTGCGGGAATAATGGGTTTCATGATCACTCGGCTCCTACTCAGTCGTATCTCGTGCATTACCAAAGCCTCGGCAACCCCTTGACAACGCACACATGTCGACAGCTGTACATCGCTAGGCTTCTTAGGACGGGCTATGCCTATGATGGCGCGGAGTAAACAACGACGTCCGCCGCACGAAGAGGAGGCCGGGGCGGGATGGGCCCCTTTGTTTGCGACTTCCGACCGCACTGCTGGGGCCTTCTTTGCGAACACGAGACCAGCCAGTTCGCAGAAAGGTCAGCGAACTCAACAAGTACTTTTGCCTAAGACTGAAGAAGCGTTATCTCACATTTACGCTTGGAGTGCGTATATGTCGCCATCAAGTCGATTTGACGGCGCACGATTGACGCCACACTTGATGGCGGCTACACCTGGCCCTTGGATTGTCATGGGCGACTTTAACACTCACCAAACCATGCGGGGTGGCGTTAGAATTAACACAAGGGAACGAAAGCTCGTGTCCTTCACCTCTGACCATGACCTTCATTGCCTAAATGACGGCTTCCCAACCTATATACGAGGGACAACTTACAGCAGCTGCTTTGACTTGGCTTTCGTTTCTCGATGCTTTATCAGCACCGTCCGGTGGTTTTCGAATATTGAAACCCGCGGAAGTGACCATATCCCTACATATGTGATCATTACTGGCGTTTCCACGTGAATCTCTGGGACACGTATGGGACGCATCGATTCGTCAGTGTTTCAAGCACTTCTGGAAGATGCTTGCAGAGAAGGTTCATCCACTGGTTTGAAGGAAAAATTAAGGAGGCGATGAAAAACACGACACGGTTATTCACCCCAAATACAAAGTATTCGGAATTCGATGCGGAATTGCAGCACCTGCGATCACTGCGACGGAGGGTAGAGCTAAGATACCGACGCAAAAACTCGAGCATTGACCTCAGAGACACGAGGGTCATGCAAAGGAAAATTCAGCGCAGAAATGAAGCCGTCCAGGCACAACATTGGAATTCGTTCTGTTAAACGCTTGATCCATAGAAACCTGTGACACGCATCTGGAATGTCATTTCTGTTCTTCGACCATCCCCACACCAGTTGCACTCTTTCATGTCTCTCGCATTCTACTGATGACGGGACGAGGTCGAGGTAACTGTGGATTTCTGCGCTGGAGTAGCAGCATCATACACCCAATCCTTAACGCGTCATTGCAGTGATGTTCCCGCTTCTCGGGATTCTCGGATGAACCTTCACGCATGGAACTTGACGCCGCGCTTGCTTGTTGGAGACGATCATCATCGCCGTGGCCCGATGGTGGGCCATACTCTGCTCTTGCAAACCTTGGGCGAGAAAGAATGGACTAGGCGACTGGTGTGCCCACAGAGACGCACATTTAATAAACCTACGTGACACTCACACTAGCACACAAAACTAACAAAAGTAATAAAAACACATATACTATCAATACACACCACCCGGGAACACTGCTACTACCCGCCGCGGTGGCTCAGTGGTTAGGGCGCTCGACTACTGATCCGGAGTTCCCGGGTTCGAACCCGACCGCGGCGGCTGCGTTTTTATGGAGGAAAAACGCTAAGGCGCCCGTGTGCTGTGCAATGTCAGTGCACGTTAAAGATCCCCAGGTGGTCGAAATTATTCCGGAGCCCTCCACATCGGCACCTAATTCTTCCTTTCTTCTTTCACTCCCTCTCTTATCCCTTCCCTTACGGCGCTGTTCAGGTGTCCAACGATATATGAGACAGATACTGCGCCATTTCCTTTCCCCAAAAAAACCAAATAACAACAACAATAACAACTGCTACTAGCGTCCACTACTAGCGTTCTACTGTTAGCGGTCGGCGTTCGTGCTCACGGTTGGTTCGGTGCGGATGCGGTTTTGCATGGGCCCAGTAGGCGGCGTCGAGATGGTTCCACGGGCTCAGGCTGGCGTCGCTGGTGGCGTCGTTGTCTGTGTCGTACAAGCTCCCGGTCCAAGCGCCCGTGGAGGTTATGCTGGTGACGTTGGCGCTGGGGGAACCACCCGGATGGGTGGGAAAAGCGCTGGAGATACCCTTGGCCGTAGCAGGTGAAAGCGTCCTCCGTTGACTCCCCGGAACGGGCTCAGGAACGGCAGGAGGCCCACGGTGCGAAGCCGTAGAATGCGACCTCAACGGAGCAGTAGCCGGTGTTGCTCTCTTCCAGCCGAAGCGTTCCTGACCCACCGGAGCCTCCGATTCTCTATTCTTGCCCCCCGTGCCTACTGCTACTAATGTCCCTAGAAATTTCTAGGGACCCCATCTTAGCAGAGGCCCGAACCGCGCCATAAAGGAAAAGAGAAAGGAGGGAGGGAAAAAGAAACGAAGAAAGAGGATATTGAAAATTGGTTTTGAGGAAAGGAAACGGCGCATTATCTGTCTCACATCTCGGTGGACACCTTAACCGCGCCTTAAGAGATCCTTGGTTGGGCTGAAGATCATTCAAGGTCATTGTGCTGCCTACCCGAAGACTGCTTTACCTAGCGTAGTGAAGATTTTCGCATGAATAACGATCAACCAAAGCTAAACAGTCTAACCGTTCACTACAGAGCTCTCGCTTTGCATATCCTGGCTCAGCTGAGTTAAACCACAGCCACTTTTTTCTTTCAGAGCTCTCCAACTCCGGAACCTCTTTCTCTTTGTTCTTTCTTTAACTCCGGGCCTCTCATCTGTTCTCTCACGTCGCAGTGGTGGTGTTCGAAGAGAAGTGACAGTTTTTGCGTTCTCCACTTTCCTGAAAAGTTCCCGGGTTCGAACCCGACCGCGGCGGCTGCGTTTTTATGGTGGAAAAACGCTAAGGCGCCCGTGTGCTGTGCGATGTCAGTGCACGTTAAAGATCGCCAGGTGGTCGAAATCATTCCGGAGCCCTCCACTACGGCACCTCCTTCTTCCTCTCTTCTTTCGCTCCCTTCCTTATCCCTTCCCTTACGGCGCGGTTCAGGTGTCTAACGATATATGAGACAGATACTGCGTCATTTCCTTTCCCCAAAAACCAATTATTATTATTATTCCTGAAAATCAGATTTTCTCCAAGAAAGGTGACACAGTTCTTTCAGCTTTTTTTTAACGGGACAGCGTTAAGGAGCTCGTGTCGCAGAAAAGCCGGCGTCGTCGGCGTCTTTGGCCGTGAGCGAAAAACAATTACGGGCAAATTGTTGACCATTACCAATTGGGACGTAGGCTGGCAACCCCACCAGACCCAAATATTGCTGACGGCCTAGCTCTGTTAGGCCAGGATATACGTAGCGAAAGCGCGGAGACTTCTGCATCGGAAAAGTGCATTTGCTCGATGCGCCTTAGTGGCGGCATTAAAAAAAAAAAACGGCCGTGACTTAGCTTGGTTAAGCCTGGTGATTGCGAAGCAATAGTGTGTTATTCTCGGATCAGCTGGTAGTATGGCTGGTGGTATAGTCTTGGGTTATGCTAGTGTTACGGCTTACAGTGAATCATCTAAGAGGATGTCATCCGTCGAATCCGTGTATGCCGACAAACATTTCACTCACCAGCGTGCCCATTTCAAAATCTTCCAGTATCGATTGGCCGACGGTGCAGTAACACTCCATTTTCTCCGCGTCGTAAGATATGCCCACTCGGTGCTTGCAGTAGCGTTCGTTAAAGTAAGGTAGCGTTACGCCGTAATAAATGTTGGGGTTATTGTCCCCGTCCAAAATGCGATATAGTTTGTTGTACGTCTTCTCGTCATCTTCACGATGCATTAGCGGTAGCTTGTATGTTTCGGCCACGTTGTAGATGGCCAAGTTGTCTGCATAACACCTCATCGTTCGTCGGTCATCTTAAGTTTGCCCCACTTGTGCATCTGCGTGTCCGGCGTGTCGCTGGTTGCCCCGGGGTCCGGCGGTAGAACCCATCTTGCTTCACTCTGACCGTAGCGCCCCTGGTGAGAGGAGCGGGAGTTAGGCCGCCGTTGGTGGCTACCGCCTCGCCTCGCGACGGGGTGAGATGGGGCCCCGTTTTTTACACAGCGGGTGTGACGTCACACCGACCGTAGCGCCCCTGGTGAGAGGAGCGGGAGTTAGGCCGCCGTTGGTGGCTACCGCCTCGCCTCGCGACGGCGTGAGACGCGGCCCCATTTTTACACAGCTGGTGTGACGTCACTCTAGGTCACGTGGTGTGACGTCACGCAGCGAGATCACGTGGTGTGACGTCACGCAGCGAGGTTACGCTAAAGGTCAGTGGTGTCTACCACGCCTCGCCACGAAACGGCTGAAGTGCGACCTAAAGTAGTATTGCTTCGCAATAAAAAGCCTTTGTGGCGGAGCGGTAGCGTCTCCGCCTCAAACGCCGAAGGCCCTGGTTCGATTTCGAGCCTCGGCAGAAGGTTTTTTTTTTTTTGTTCAGTGAGTGTGCGCGGGGGTTTCAGTGGCTCCCATAGATGCCCCCACCGAATACGTTCGCTAGCGGTTAAGCGCAGGCTTTGTTAAGGCGCGTTTATACTCCACCGTAACGCGCGCGCGCGCGCGCGTTGCAAGGCGACGTCACGTCGGCCAAAGCAAGACCCTCTATACTCCAACTGCGCTTGACCGCCGACGCGTTCGGCGGCTTCGGCACACTCGCCGAGTGCGCAGCCGCCGCCAGACTAGCCAGACAGATGGCTCGCGCGCTTGGATGGATGGATCGGATGGATGGATGGATGGATGGAATGGATGGATGGATGGATGGATGGATGGATGGATGGATGGATGGATGGATGGATGATGGATGGATGGATGGATGGATGATGGATGGATGGATGGATGGATGGATGGATGATGGATGGATGGATGGATGGATGGATGGATGGATGGATGGATGGATGGATGGATGGATGGATGGATGGATGGATGGATGGATGGATGGATGGATGGATGGATGGATGGATGGATGGTGATGGATGGATGGATTGATGGATGGATGGATGGATGGATGGATGGATGGATGGATGGATGGATGGATGGGATGGATGATGGATGGATGGATGGATGGATGGATGGATGGATGATGGATGGATGGATGGATGGATGGATGGATGGATGGATGGATGGATGGATGGATGGATGGATGGAGGATGGATGGATGGATGGATGGATGGATGGATGGATGGATGGATGGATGGATGGATGGATGGATGGATGGATGGATGGATGGATGGATGGATGGATGATGGATGGATGGATGGATGGATCCTCTATGCTTGGGTTGTTTACCGTTGCGCTGGTTATTTCCTTCCCGCCTTCGTCTGTTATAACGGCGATGGTTTTGCGAGGGTACCGATAATGCTGCATCCGTATATAGACTACTGCGATTAATAATAATAATAAAATAATAATAATAATAATAATAATAATAATAATAATAATAATTTGTTTTTGGGAAAAGGAAATGGTGCAGTATCTGTCTCATATATCGTTGGACACCTGAACCGCGCCGTAAGGGAAGGGATAAAGGAGGGAGTGAAAGAAAGGAGAAAGTGGTGCGGTAGTGGAGGGCTCCGGAGTAATTTCGACCACCTGGGGATCTTTAACGTGCACTTACATCGCCCAGCACACGGGCGCCTTAGCGTTTTTCCTCCATTAAAACGCAGCCGCCGCGGTCGGTTCGAACCCGGGAACTCCGGATCAGTAGCCGAGCTCCCTAAACCACTGAGGCACCGCGGCGGGTAACTGCTGCGATTGTCGCTGAATTCCCTGCTGAGTGCTCGGACTCTGGCTTGCCGTCTTTCATGGTGCTTATTGGGGTCCATGTGTCTGGGTATGGGTTCTACCCGGATGTTGTTTCTGTCTTCATTATTAATCTGCTCCTTGTCTTTTGGTGTGCCCAGGAGTAGCCCTAATTTCTCCATTAGGTGCCTTCCCGTTCTGGTTTGTGTGAGTCTGGCTAGTTGCGCACTACGTTGCACTTCTCGTAGTTCGTCGAATGTGTTCGATACTCCCAGTACCATTAGCTTTTCAGTTGGTGTCGACGTTGGAAGTTTGAGCGCCGTTTTGTACGCTTTGCGTTGTATGGTGTAAATTTGTAGTCTCTCTTGCTTGTTTAGTTCGTGGTAGGGGAGACTGTACGCTACCCTGCTCGTGACGAGTCTGTCTACGAGTCTTCACACGGGGCATTTCGAAAGGCCCTCGAACCGATAGTCTATCGACTTAAAGGCGATCGAGCGCTGCTACACGGGGAGTTTCAATGGCCATCGAGTCAACAGTCTATCGAGTCAACGGAGCAGCGCGGGACTCCATCGAGGTTTCGAGGGCCTCCGAGCGCTGCCCAAGGTTGCTACCGTTCCTTCGAGCGGCGCCTAGCGCACTTTCGTACACGATACATTCACGGTAAAAAAGGCCTAATCTATAATGCAAGCAGTCTGTACAATAAGTTTAAAAAAGTGTGTCAGACTGGTTTCAAGCGCATTAATTTTGCGTTGCAGTCTTTGCGTTGCTTGCGTACTTAGCGTTGACAACGTGGCGGGGGCCCTGACCGCCCGCTTCAAAGCGATAACAGCTTCTTCGTTAATCCCTCAAAGCAATATCCTGTTCTAAAGTGTTGTATTCGCCTTCGATTTGCCCATTCTTACCCCTCGCATAAAGTTCCAAGAGACAAATAGCTTTAGTTTTTCAGTTATCAATGCGATTTCCCAAGTGTTACGCCTGACGAAGCATCGCTTCGACGCAGCTGGACGGGCTTAGTTTTGGCTCGTCTTGTATTAGAGTGGCTACAGCAGTGTCGGCATCTGTCCGTCGCGTACGTGCATTTAAAAGGGTTTTAAACAACATGCGCGTATTTAAGCATTTAGCACACATCTATCAAATATTTTGTTATTTTTGCAAATTCCAAAGTAGCGATTGCGGCGCCACACAAGCTTGGCGCAAGACACGAGAACCATTTCAATGGCCATTGAGATTTGCCGTGTAGCAGCGACACAACTCCTTCGAGTTCAATCGCAATTGAGAACTTCGAATGCCCTCGACTCGATGGCCATTGAAACTGGCCGTGTGACAGGGGTATTACAGTATCCTTTTCTCTCATCCCCTTCTTTTTACTGCTGACTCTTCGCACGAATTCTGGCGACTTGCTCTGTTGTATTCTTAAGAGAGGCGATGGTTTTG